>BMAC01000071.1:35102-69618 GCA_014905375.1 Phtheirospermum japonicum
ATCGCTATCTAAAAACGGATAATCCGACAATGAATTATGACCATTTTACTGAAGTGTGGTAGTGTAGTATTTTCATACGGAAATTTGCAAGAATAAGCAATTCTTAGTGTGTTTTCATGATCCTACTCATTCAAGTGCCTTGGGAGTTGATAAACACCTCATCTCTGGTCAAAACTCATCTTGCCTTATCTCTAAACATATAAGCATATCCTCATAATCATATAAAATCAAATAAGTACTCCTCATCCAAGCATGCATATCTCACAACATAAAACCTCATAAAAATCCAATTAGTATTCTCCACACATGATTAACACCCACCATCCATTCTATCAAACTCGTAAAAGAATTCCAAGACCAAACTATCCAACTTCATATATGATTATCACTCCATCGACCCGTAGGAATTGTCACATATAATTCACAATTAACACAACACGAGGTTCCAAAGTATTATAGATGAATTAAAATTCGAATTTCTCCTTTCATGAATTAAACAATCACGACACTCATAGTCACCCTTTTATAAAAAACACATAAATTAACCATCTCCCACTTTCAACAAAAACATTAGTAGCACATTAATCCAAATATATCCAAGCACTCAAACCCATAAAAAGCCCCAATCATAATTATCCTACTAATTATAAATTTTAAAACCTCATCCAAACTCATAATTAATTGTGTGACACCAAAAGAACCTGAATGTCACACACATATGATCGGACTCATAAAATTGAGTAAACAGGCTAACATATATAAAAGATACATCCATCAAACCAAATAATAGAAAACTTATCTTTTCCTTTGAATACCTCCAGGCCCATTCACCTCATTAAATCAACATAGAGGTTTCTCAATTATATTCTCCAGCTATAAACCTTGTACCTCCCTGTGCAGGGGGCAAACTGGACAACGGTAGGGTTCCCTTATCGTCTGTTACAAAAGAACTCACCAAAGAAATCAAACTCATCAAGCCTTCTCCTATCTTATAAAAACCAATTAAGTACCACACATCAATTCGTTAGAATTCGCATACTTACATCCTCATGCAAAATCAAATAAATAATAGAAGAGCCCATTACCAAATACTAGAATCAATTTGTCAAATAATTGGTGAATTTCAAATAAATATGATGATAATGACCGTAGCATGTAAACACACTTTTCTTATGTAGACCATCCACATAATTAATTGTTATCAATCACATCAAACCTCAGCATCTTCTTCAAAATCTGGAGAGTACAAAATTCACTACTGCAGAAACAGGATACGAAGGCGCCTGATTAACGGCGGTTCTGCAAAAACCGCCGTTAAATACTTTTTTACGGCGGTTTTCCCAAAAACCGCCGTTAAATCGGTCATTTAACGGCGGTTTTCATAAAACCGCCGTAGAATCGTACATTTCACGGCGGTTTTATGAAAACCGACGTTAAAACTGAACTAATTAACGGCGATTTTTAAGAAAGCGCCGTGAATTAACAAGTATTCACGGCGGTTCCTAAAAAACCGACGTTAATTAGCTCATGAGTTAAATATTACAGTAGCTTTAACGTCGGTTCTAGTAGAACCGACGTAAATAAGATGACATTTAACGGCGGTTTTCTTAGAACCGCCGTAGAAAGTAGTCTGCCAATGCCATGTCACCGATCCGCGTCCAACTTAAGCACTTGTTTTGACCGTTGATCATGGTCTCATCCGACGATCTATATTCGCCACATCATATATTTTTTTTATTTTCTATTTTACCTAAAATCAAAATACCTAACAAAATTACTTTCCCTTTCATTCCTCCCCAGCCCGAACCCCTAACCCAGACCGCCGCCCGCCACCTCCCACACCCACCAACTCCGCCGATCCATGGCAGTTCCTATCCACTACGGCGGTTGTAGAACCGCCGTAAAAAAATGACGACACTGCATTCTACGACGGTTCTTGAAAAATACCTTTCAGAAAGTCTATTTTCCATAACGGACGACGGTTCTTGAAAAATACCTTCTAGAAAGTAAGTCTATTTTCCATAACAGACATTGAAAAATACCTTCTAGAAACTAGTAAAAAGATTTAAAAAAAAAATGAAAGCAGGTGCACCAAAATTGCCAATACTAGATAGTTTGAATATTAATTTTTTCAACAAAAAATACACCAAATTAAATAAAAGCAGGAAACTTATCACTGATAGACAATAATAAAACAAAACATGTAAATTAATAACTACGATCATTTAAAATCCTTAAAAACATTATATACATCCTTAGGATCACGAAGGTAGTGAACGATTTCTTCCAACTCCGATCCTCGTCTTGTGGATCAAATTGTAGTCAAACGAAGCGGTAAGCAATAAACTTCCTCACTAAATACCTTTCAAAATCTCAAAATAAACCTGGTGATGATCTAAATAAAGCTTCAAGCAATACACAAAAATTACTTATATACTGATCAAAAATAGCTTCACTCTAAAAAACACATAAGAAATTAGAAAATCATAACTTTCACGGAGGGGAACCAGTTGTATTTCCATCTAGGTGCCCACCTGTTGCACAACAACATTTTTAAATGAAATGTAGGACCTTGGAAAAACTAGGGAGGCACAATCTAACAAATTGATGGAAAATCAGGTTTCAAGATTTAATTTCAGATTTGTGTTGGGATGGATAAGAGGAGAAACAAGAATTTTGAATATAGTGTAACATCTAATTTAAACCTGCACCTTTTTTAGAAAACAACGTATTTCTCTCCTTAGAGAAGCGGTTAAAAGTCAGATGACTTGATAATAAAATGTGTGTGTGTGTCTGTATATGTTAAGTATATACCCCTTTAAGTTAATTCCAATAAGCAGAAATTAAAAGAAGCTACAAGATCCACTGAATAATCACTTACATTCTAGCAGAAGGTTTATCGCCTTCCGGATTAACCCTCTGCCACACATACGGTTTATGTGCTGTATCCAAAACCCAAGTATCTGATAGCACTCTTTTACATGTAGATGAACAAAAGGGTTCTCTCAGATACGGTCAACTAATAAGCACCAGATCCAATGAATATAAGAGATTATAAGAGACAGTCCAATGGAAACATTAAAAAGTATTTAGCACAATCAGTGAAATATTGTCATAACCATTTAGGACTTGTTATGTTGGAATAAATAGTCTAGTTCAAGTAAAACCAACCATCCACTCACTTTCTCTCGTAATTTATTATTTATCTAATCATCAACCAAATGCCCCCAAGTCAAGTCAAGTGAGGGATCGAGAGTTGATTATTAAATTTTCATTTAGAATCATTAAATTCCAAGTATATCTGATTTATAAGTGGACATACATCAATACAAAAATATCGATGAAATTATGTTCACCCTTGCAATCAAATAAATACAAGGAGTTCAAATGATTGTTCAGGCAAGACCATTAATTTAATGAATTTGGAACAGGAGATGGAAGTAAACTACTGCAATTCATATTAACATAACCCATCATGAAAGCTACTGCAATTAAATGAGGACTTAGTTTAAGCTCACAATAAAAACCATTCATCACATTTGATGATTAGGGAGACGAGATTTCACAGACATGATAATATATATAAAGTTACGCCGTAATAATCCTGACTTGTATTTAAGTGATATATCTGCTACAATATCTTCCACTTACAAAATATTATCAAATAAATTTTCAATATAGGATTGCACTCACCATCATTGCCACTAACGGTAACAAGATACTGTTGAGCAACCAAATCCATCACATGGCCATATCTAGGCCCAGGACCTTGTCCCTGAACAACAACTCTGATGCCCCCAAAAAAAAAAAAGAGGAACAACCAAGACAAAAATCAAGAAAACAAAATCCTACTATAATAGCAATGATGGGAATATGTAGCAATGAGCTTGGAAGTTAACCGATGCCACTTGAACTTGTTATTTTTCAAGTCGAGCACGTATAGGTCAATCGTTGAATGCACTGTAGGACCTATCCCACACTGGCAAAAGACAATAATAGACCATCTTATATTACCTCAATCAGCCTCAAATAAATGTAATTTCATATCCAATGAGATATACTCAGTACATGTATATAGTTTAACAAGTTATAATTCTATCAAAATAAAGCCATAAATAAATAATGCATATTAAATTAAGGAAAGAGCAATTAAAGAAATGCAGAAATTAAGTTAAAATAGAAGGTTTTCAGTGACCTACGTGTTGATGCAGCAATGAATTGTCATTAAAAAATGAAACCCTCTTCAAGTCGAGCAATAGGGCAACATCAAGCCCTTAAACCAACACTTTCAACTCATCAAGCTTTGTATTATTCGCCGCTTGCTGCTCTTTCCCATTGAAACCCTTACTCAATTGAAACACCAAACCACCACTGCCATCGTAAATGGCCACGCCGATACACTAGCCATATTCTCCATCAGACCCTTTAAATAAACCCTAAAACCCAACCCTCCCTTATAGTTGGACGACGACGAGCCCTCGGCGAGCAGACGGCGTAGATTGTTCCCTGTTTTGCCCCTCTCCGCCTCTGGCAAATTTGCGATCTCGAGTGCCAGGGCTCGGTCGTGGATTTGACGGATAAGATCGAGCTACAGATGCTTCGCCACCTCCTCATTGTACTGGTAGAGAAGTTCTTGTTCGTACGCGAGAGGTTGGCGGCCAAAACGGCATTATTGGGACACTGGTGGTGTTTGCGGAAGAAACAGAAGCGGCGAGGGCTTCTTTGGCCTGGGGATTTAAAGAGGGGAAAATGAGTTTGTGATTTTGTGTGCTGATCATTGGAAATGTGATTTTGTGGAGAGGGACCGGATTCTATCAGAAAACCTAAAATGAAGGTTAGTTTGGTTTTGGTCTCTAAAACTAAGAGCAAAGAGCTTCTTATCTCATATAGCCACATGTCAAGCAAAGAGCTTATATATACATTCTACGGTGGTTCACAAACAACCGCCGTAAAAACTCACATATTCTACGACGGTTATTTTTGAACCGACGTAAAAACTAGAGGCCAGCTGATTTTAACGTCGGTTCAGAAATAATCGCCGTAGAATGTTTGAGTTTTTACGGCAGTTGTTTGTGAACTGACGTTAAAGTCAGTTGGCCTTCAGTTTTTACATCGGTACACAAATAATCGCCATATAACGTGTGAGTTTTTACGGCGATTATTTGCGAACCACTGTAGAATGTAGGATTCGACAACGGTTTTAAGAGAACCACCGTTAACTGATGGATTTAACATCAATTTTTTGGAGAACCGCTGTAAAAACATATTTAACGGCGGTTTTCTAGAACCGCTGCGGATGAGGGATTATCGGTCAAAAACTGAATTCCGGCACAGGCCGACAGGTAGAAAAAGTCATAAGTTGAACTTTTGGCCTGAAACAGAGAATAGATTAGCTGGGTCGGGGGAATAAGCCCAAAAAATTACGCAACTAGGTTAAAACCTATGATTAACCTAAAGGCGTTGGTACGAATTGATGTAATAGGATCTGGTACATCTGAGGTATAGCCAAGACGAAAGGGTGAACAAGAAGGCTTAACCAGGCTTGAAACTGGTCGGCAAAAAAAGTCAGGTGATCGGACGGCGGTTGGGACGCCCTTTCTCCGGTGTCAGGGCTCACCAGAGAATATTCACCAGAGATCTGGTATTTCGTTCTCAGGGTTTCTAAACACCAATCGCTGATAGTGGAGACGATGTTGTCGAAAATGCCACCATGATGAGAGGAGCGCTAATCCTCAGAGGAGGATGAAGATAATGTATCGGAGGTAGACCCAGAGAAGAAGAAGAAGAAGAAGAAGAAGAAGAAGAAGAAGAAGAGGAAGAAGAAGAAGAAGAAGAAGAGGAGGAGGAGGAGGAGGAGGAGGAAGAAGAAGACGAGGAAGAAGAAGAAGACGAAGAAGACATAATCAGAAATTCGAAGGGGAAAGAGAAAATTACCTGGATTGAAGTGAGAAATAAAACTCTGATTGGAGAAGAAGTCAGAGAAAAAAAGCTCTTGATGAAGAAGAAGGCAAGGTAGCTAATGAGCCGCGAATATGGGGAAAGATATGTTTTAAAAAGTTTTTTTTAGAAGGAGGATTTGGTGGGATATGCGCATTTAATGCATGTCAGTGCACAGTGTACGAAGTGACTTGACGGGATTAACAATCGGTTAGGTTGGAACCAAGGCGTTATAGCTCACCCCAACCATTCAGGGGTGGGGGGTGGGGGGTGGTGTAATGATTGGTATGACCTAATCCTACCCGACCTTAAGAGATTATAAGCCTTGAAAAAGCTCAAGAAAGGCAAGTTAGGGCGAGCTGAGCTTTTGCTTTGTGCCGATACCAAATATGAAAGGGTCAAGAAAGGACAGATGGAGATGAACTTATATAAATAGTTCAGGAAGATTTGCCCTGACCTGATGTCAACTCCTGGACAGGATTGCGTAAAATTTTGTGACTAAGATCGAGGAGCTCGGGTTGTCTAAAAGGGATAATCCGTTTGGGTCGTCTGAATAATGGTCCAAGATTCACGGGCTTATTTCCAAGAACTCGAAAAGGCCCATAACTAACTTGGGTTATAAATATACCGGTCAAGAGAGGCAGAGGTATGAAATTATGAATACTCATTTTCTCACCCCAATATTTGAAAAATACTTAACCGACTTAAGAATCGGAGAGGATTCCACCGAAATTCCCCCAGGTGGTCCTTTTAACTTGCATTGTGGACAGGTCAGGCTAGTAATAAAGGAGAGTCGGGTGATCTTCAAGCTAATATTTTCTGGGCGAAACAAATATAAATAAGTAATCAACTGATATATGTAAAGAAAAGGGTGGTCAAAATGATTACAAGTGTAAAGAATGAATTTTATCAAATAATCATTATCTAATTGGATAATAGAACAGTTAACAAGCTGAAATGACAAGGTATCCCATGAAATGATTTTACTTAGAATGAAAGTTATATATGACTGGTAAACATCAAAAAAAAGATAAAAGGTCAAATACAAGGTACACGAACTCTAAATGAAAGTGTAAATGGAATGACAATTTACTTGATTGAAGTTTCACTGGATAGGCCTGATAGTGGAACGTCATCATTTTCCTAAAAATGAATACCCTAAGTTAGTAGATCGAGAATCCTTAAATACCTAGTGATAATTAGAACCTCAGTGATTTACGAACAAGAGGTCTCCTCGTATTACTCGAGAAATGTGTTCTTATTTGATGTTGATTGATGTCGTATTTAGAGTATCCTCCTATTTTCGCCAAACTTGTGAGAACTTATAAATAACTTTTCCATCTTAATCTTCATTCATGCTTCTTATTGAATTCCCTTCAATCGTTGTGTCTCATGGCGTTGTTTGATAAAATTTCTTTCCATATTCATTATTTTATTGAGCAATGAAGGCTTGACCTTGTTTATAACCCTAGCGTGCATCATCTCGTAGTTCATCCTGGTTGTGAAAAAAGTCCCACCATGTTCTCTAGTTAGAAGAGAACGAGTTTACAAGGCTTCCTTCTATATCAAACAATTGTTTGTAATTTATCAATTTATTCATCCATCATCTCTTATTTGTTCAACTCATGGTTTATTCTACTCTTTGTGATGTTTAAGATCTCACTTGTTGACTTGATTTTGCCGAATGTTTCAACTTAACAACTCACATTGATGATCAAGTGAAAGTTCGCATGCTATACTTTATTGATGAAACTTTCCTACTCCGATAGGTCTCCACATCCTTTGAGATTGCTAGTTGAGTCCAGATCTCTTATTAAAGTATCATGGTTTGGAAATTACTTTGATAATCAAGCCTCCCTTGAGATTCGCAAGAAGAAAGTTAATGCAAAACTCTATCAACAAAATTGATGATGACTTATAAACAATAAAAGGTTACGACCTTAAAATGAGCACAATCCTTCAAGGTAGAAAAGGACTAAAAAAGGTGTTAAAATTAAAAATGAGGTTAGGGTTCATAGTGAAGAAATTGATAATCATGTTTGACAATCTAAAGGTAAAAATCAACTATACGGGTCAACTACCTAACCAACATTAGTTCGTCACATACTTCTCAATCCACATAAAGTCATCCTTAAATCCATATACTCAAATCCAGATGGTAGTGATATTCCAATCATAGGCCAAAGACCCTATCCTAGGGACGCTTGAGTACATTCCTTAACACTCAATAGCTATACCACTCCTGTAATGTCCCAAATAAAATACCACCTTAATAATAATAGTAATAAATAAATAAAACAAACTCTCACTGTCAATTTGTTTTCATATACATAAAAACACAACGACAAGAAGTCGAAAAAAGGAAGCCCTAAACAATAAGTCATCTGCACCAGGAGGATCGAGGTTAATGTCATTCTTACTAGTGTTCGATATCTAGAGAGTTTGGTTTTAACAAAAGAGAGCGTGATCTAAAAGAGCTCAGTGAGTAAAAAAATAAAATTTCAAACTTCCCTTTTAAAATATAAAATTTACAATTTTCGTGTATGCATCAATAATATGGTCAATCACACAAGAAACAAACGCATATAACTTAATGAGATTATAATATTAGTGTTTTAATCGAAGTTAAAGTATTTCAGAAATTAATACATTTTTCCAATAAATTATCCAATTAACGCATTTAGAATGGACAAGTAACACTAACTTATTTTAAAAACAATGAACCAAAACTTTTAATAATGGAACAGAAAGGGAAACATGCCTTGTTCTAATACATTTTTGAAGACAATGAACTTTACATTTTTGGAATATTGAGACAAAGTTACCAAATATAACTTTCCCAAAACCTTTTTCCCCAACGACCCCCCATGTAAGTGCAAAATCAATGTATGATATGTATTAGCAACATTTGTACCATTTCTCAAGCTCTTAAAGTTGTGTCCATTTTGGTCTTGGAACACCCTTGGGATTCTTAAGTGGTTTGGTCTAGGAGGCCATTCCTCTTCACTTAAATAGGTGAATTTGTGTATCAGAAGTATCCTACAATACTCCAATTAATAGGTATAGATCGTCATTAAAAGTCTTAGACTTAAACTCACCACTTTCACAGGCTCATCAATTTGTTATGCTTTGTAGGGATGGGTTAACTCAAGGATAAATACTAAGTGTTTAGATTTGAACACTCTAAAGTTTGGCTGTCCCATTAAACCAAGTTCTTGAGATCTCCATTCATCATTGATGGGTGTCCACTAAAGATCATTCTTTAGTTGTGGATATTATGCCCATTCCCTATTGCAATGTATGAAATTGATCTAATTTTAAACTCTTTGTAAACAAATCCTTATATTTTTCTTTGAGTTCATATAATCAACAAATATTATTCCTCTTGAGAACAATTCTCTAAAGGTATTGTGTCTCCAACAAATATGTCACGATTTACCGTTATACATTTAGTTGTAATTCCTTGCGACAGCATCTTGATTATCAAAGTGTATCACAATCTTTCATACTGGCTTCTTCCAACATGGAATGTCCTCAAGAAAATTTTGAAGCCACTCAGCCTCTTTACAAGCTTTATCCATGGCTATGAATTCTGTCTCCATGGTGAGTCAGGCTATGCATGTTTGCTTAGTGGACCTCCAAGATACAACACCTCAACCTATGGTAAAAACATACCCACTTGTGGAGTGTGAATCCTTAGTATCTGATATCCAGTTCACATCATAGGACCTTTCTAGTACTTCTGGATATTTAGTATAATGCAGCCCATAACTTAGAGTATACTTCACGTATCGTAGTACTCTAGTTAACCTTTCCTAGTGGTCATTGTCCAGATTACTCGTGAACCTTCTTGGTTTTTTCACTAAATAACTTAAATCACCTTAATAGAAGTAATGTACATGAGACTCCTAATGATCCTAACATATTCTAGTTGAGCCAACGGATCACCTTTGTTATTTACCAAACAAAGGTTATTGTCAAATGGATTTTTATCCAATTAACAATCAAACACATTAAACCTTTTCCTTACATTTTCCACATAGTGGTATTGAGAATGAACTATGTCATTTGAAATCCTTATGATCTTGATCCTAAGGATCACATCGGCTAAATTCATGTGTTTCATATCAAAGTTATGTTTTAACATGATCTTCGTATTTGTAATCATATCAAGAGAGCTACTTAATATCAACATATCATCAACGTAAAAGACACACAATAATAAAAGAGCTATGTGTGCTCTTAACATCAACACATTTATCATATTCATTACTGCGAAAGTCATTTGACACCATCATAGTGTCAAACTTGAGATGTCATTGATTTGATGCTTGTTTCAATCCATACATTGATTTAAAAAGTCTATACACCTTTCTCTTCACCAGTAACTACAAACCCTTCAATTTCTTCCACATAGATATCCTGATCTAACTAACCATTCAAAATTGCATTTTTGACATCCATTTGGTAAGTTTCAAGATTGTGCAGCGCATCAATCTCTAAAATCACCCTAATAGAAGTAATTCTCATTACAAGAGAATAAGTATCAAAGAAGTCATATCATTCTCTTTGTTTAAAGTCTTTGGCTACTATCCTAGCATTATACTTATCAATTGAGCAATTAGCTTTATACTTTCTCCTTAGGTCCCAATTGCATTTTAGGGGCTTATAACCATGGGGAAGATATTCCAATTCCCATTTGTGATTCTAAATGATCAAATCAATCTCAACATTGATAGCATCCTTCCACATAGGAGCATTAGTAATAGAGAAGGCTTCTTCAATGGTACGAGGTTCATTATCTAGAATATACATTATGAAATCAAGACCAAATGTTTTAGCAGTCCTAGCCCTTTTGGTATGCCTTGGTTCATCATCATCATCTTGTGATGCATCATGAACTACTAGAGGTGTTGCTTCGTCTTCAGCATCACAAGTTCTCTTATTAGAACCATCACCATTTCCTTTGCAAGGATATATATGTTCAAAGAATACTGCATTCCTTAACACAATGGTTGTTCCTCAGTCACGTTCAAGTATATCAGACTCATGTACTAGGAACCTATACGCAGTGTTACTATGCGCATATCCATTGAAAATATAGTCGGCTATTTTAGGTCATATCTTCACTTGATTTGGCTCTGGGACTCTTACCTTATCCAATCACCCCCCACACATTGAGATAACTTAGGCAGAAGCTTTATTTCTCCATAACTCATATGGTATCTTATCCTTTTTCTTGTGGGAAACCCTATTAAAGATATGGTTAAGGGAAAGGATTGTCTCCACCCACATATTCGAACTTCACCCTGAACTAATTAACATAGCGTTCATCATTTCTTTTGGGGTTAGATCCTTTCATTTAGTGACTATGGAGTAGTTTTTTGATGAATTATGCCATGTTCAGCACACAACTCCTCACATGGTAAAACATCATCTCCACTTTGATTACTTTGTATTGCCTTAATATGAGTGTTCAATTGATTTTCAACTTCATTCTTGAAATTTTGAAAGCTTCAATTGCAAACCTCAGAGGCAGCATGAACACATAGCCCCTTATGAAATGTTGGAGCATTTGAGGAGTCTCTATGTTTTGCAAGCTCAAATTATGGAGTATGGATGCTAAGAGATCTCTTTAAGTGCAAGATTCAATATGGGGGCAAGGCGTCTGATCATATCTTGAACATGATAGGGTTATTGAGAGGTTGGCTTCATATGCAACAAAGCTAGCTTAAAATGTCTCAGTCAACTTGATCCTGAACTTACTTCCTAGTTTATTTGAAGACTTCACTGTGAATTATAGTATGAACACACAAAATTACTCTTACCATGATAACCAACATTGCAAGTCTACAAGGGTTTATTGGTGACCGAATAGGATAAAACTCCTTATACATGGTCAAAGTGATGTAGAGGTTTCGGATGATGATGAACTTAGAACTTATACTGGGGCTATGTTAGACATTGACTTGGAGAGGTGGCTTGGAGCCAGAAAATCAGAAATGGACTTGATGTACGCATATCAAGTTAGGAACCTGGTTGACCTGCTAATTGGGTTTAGACCCATTGGATGCAAATGGGTCTACGAGAAGAATATCGATGCAAATGGCAAGGTACAAACCTATAAGGCTAGATTGATAGCAAAAGGTTATAGTCAACGAGAATGAATTGACTATGATAAAGCCTTTTTTACTAGTTACAAAAATCAAGTCCATTAGAATTTTACTTTTTATAGCTGCATATTATGATTACCATATTTGGCAGATGGATGTTAAATCTGCTTTCCTCAATGGTGACTTAACCGAAAAAGTGTATATGATACAACTAGAGGGTTTTACCTCTGAACCTAAACTGAAAGTGGTATTAAAGAAACAAAAGTCCATTTATAGACCTAAACAAGCCTCTAAAAGTTTGAATATTTATTTTGACAAAACATTCAAATCTTTTGTTTTTATCAGAAACAAAAAAGATCCATGCGTTCACTACTACAGAACAGGGCTAACACGGAGCCTCATCCACGGCGGTTCTAGAAAACTGCCGTTAAATATGTTCTAATGACGGTTTTCCAGAAAATCGACGTTAAATCCATATTTTAACAGCGGTTATATTAAAACCGCCGTAGAATTCTACATTCTACGGCGGTATTTTTTGAACCGTTGTAAAACTCACCTATTCTACGGCGGTTATATGTGAACCAACGTAAAAGCTGGAGGCCAGTTTATTTTAATGTCGGTTCACAAACAATCGCCGTAAAAACTTTAACATTCTACGACGGTTATAGGAGAACCGCCGTAAAAATCACACATTCTACGGTGGTTATTTTAGAACCGCCATAAAAACTCAGTCTACCATGTCACCGATCCTCGTCTTACACAAGCAAGTTATTTCAAACGTTGATCCGTGTCTCATCCGACGATCAGCATTTTTTCACTCACTTTCTCTTTTTATATTGTTATTTTGATTTTTATAAATAATTAAATTCTGGATAATCACTTAATAAATCCAAAATATAAAATAAATTATAATTAACTTTCCCAATTCATACAAACCACAATTGCAGATCTGCTTTCTTGCTCCTCCCCGTTTTTTCTCAGAAAATAACAGATTCTTTAGAAGCATCATTGACTCAGTGCCATTCACGAGTTTACTGATGAAATCGAAGAAAAAGTCCAATTTAATCCCAATATCCAATTGCGTGATCCTCACTTTTCGGAAAAAGGGAAAATCCAAAATCATCAAAATGATTCAAAGCTTTCATTCGCAGAAATATTCATCTGATTGCTTTATTCATCAGACCCGCGTTACTTGGGTCAGTATTATTAATATTTATTTATTATTTTTAATTTTTTTAAAACTTTTTGTGTGTGAATTTGATTCTTTAGCTTGAAAATACATTTTATTGTTTTTTGGGAAGTTTAATTTGTTGCTGGGTTCTTCAAGTTTTTCAATATCAGTGGTTTATCGGGTTTGAATTTAATGTTTATATTTATTCTTAGTATTTGCTTCCTGTATATATCAATTTATGAAGATAATCAACGCTCTAAATATTGATGAGGGTTGTAATTTTGGGGGTTTGAGTTACTTGGGGCTGTAGAGTTTGAATTCAACCATTCTTCAATTAATTCACTCTTTTAATTAATTATCCACGTCTTTTATGATTTTATGAAAGGGTTTGGTTTGCTGTAATTTCTCAAAAATCTATTTTTATTAACTTCTGTTAGTAATTCACAAAATCACAATACAAGTATACAACCACTCACCCACCCACCCATCCGCTGTGAAAAACCTAAACCTAAACCTAAATTACATTAAGAAAAGGAATACGAAAATCAAATCCCCGTCTAACTAAATTCAGAGTTGCTTTGTATAATTGGTCGATTCTTCTTCTTCTTCACGAGCAAGCTCCTCTTAAATGCTTTGTTTCTATCACATGTCTTCTTCAATCTTATCTTTCACCTCTCTTTGACTTGTTTGCTTTGAGATGCAAATCGGTTTTATCGAGCCTCATCCAGTTATTTCAGCTTTTATCAGTAAGCTTATCATTGTAGAGCTGGGGATAGTTGATGAAGAATATTCCAAATGATGATTTAAGTTTTGTTATTATAATATTAAGGGATCTCAGGATTATGTGAATTTTAAAATTTCATAAAATTATAAATATTTTCAATTTAAAATTTTATAAATTTTTTGAAATTTTGGGGTTTCAATTTAGAATTTTATATATTTTATAAAATTTCAGTATTCTCAATTTATGGTATATTCTTGTAAATTTTATAAAATTTTCATGGAATTTTATAATTTTTTTATTTAAAAGTATATTAATTCAACTCCTAAATTCGTTTCTTCTGTCCTCATTACTCACATCTTAAATTTTGTGTTATTGTAGATTTGGAGCGCTTGTAGTCGGCTGGATCTGTGGTTCTTTTTTGGTTCCACTCATTACATCCCTGGTAGCATATGTTTTCATGTTTTTAGCATGTACATTTCTCAAGTGAAATCTGAACAACTGGCTGTTTTGTCATTGTGCAATTTCGAATTTGCAATAGATGGTTTAGAAATTCCATTTTATTCGGATTGTGATTCAATGTGGTTTTTGCATGCCCTTTTGTATTCAAACATTTGGTCATTATAATTGCATTCTCAGTCATTTGGGTTTATTGAAATTCATGATTACCAATACGGTTTTAAGCAGTTTCCAGATTTTTCGGCTCTCATATGTCGCATTCCGGGGCACTCAATCAGGTGTGGGCGGCCTCATCGCAACATCTATTGTACGGCTTGCGTTCCCTTTCTCAGCCGTCCGGTGAGTGTTGATCGGCCGTCCGGTGAGTGTTAATAAAATTATATGAGTTACCTATATGAATCCTAGAATGAGTCTCCACCTAATTATATGTTTAATTTCAACTTATTTAATTACTGTTGCTGTAGTATTGACTATAGGTTAAAAAGAAAGTGCATATGTGTATATCCTTTAGGGTGTGGCACTTTTTTCTTTAATGCATTTATTTTTTGTTGGAGAGTGAGAATATTGATGTGATCTTAAGGTGTGTTTTTATATTTTTTGGTTACTATTTTACGAATGAAAGGTGTTTGAAAATATGCTTATCTGTTTTTAATGGATGGTTAGTGGCAGAGGTGGAATCTGATGGTGATAGATGGACGAGTCGGCGTTCATCGATTTGAAGGTTGATTTGTCGTCGTCTGAGTTTTTGGGTGTGGGGATGAGATGTAGCTCTGATCATGGTGAGTTTAGGGGCAGTTTTACAAATATGAGAAGTAGTGGTGTTTTAGGGAATATGGGTTCTTCTTGCAGGGATGCTGTGAATGAGAGAGCAAAAACCACAAGGTTTGGAAATGGATCTTTAAGAAAAACAATTAAAGAATTTCTTGGAATTTATGATGAATTTCAATGTTTTTGTAGTAATATATATGATAATATTTTCAGTTTGATTAGTAAATAGAAACTATTTCTCTTGTTTTTTTTTTAGAGATCTCTTGGATGTATGTAGTATTAAGCATTTCTCTGTTTTATAGTAGTGAAATTCTAATTTTAATAAATACTATTAGTTTTCTGAATCATGCTCATGGGTTTGTATTCAAGAGCTGGATTGATATTTTTATTAGTCATTTATGTTCATATAATGTGTATAATGGTTGGAATAGAAGTACTAATTAGCTTCAGATGTTTTCTTGATTAATATGTATATTTTGGTACACCTCTTTCATTTATTTATTTTTTTAATTTTTTTACTACTTTTTAGAAGGTATTTTTTAAAAACCGCCGTAAAATGTCCATTTTGGAAAATCGACTAGAAGGTGTTTTTAAAGAACCACCGTTGAATCCACCGCCATTGATTTTTAAGGCAATTCTTAAACCTCCGTTAATATGCACTTTTTACAGCGGTTTCTATAACTGCCATTAAATAATGTTTTTTGACATTGGTTTTTACGACCGCCGTTGAAAGTGACCATATTATGGCGGTTAAAGAGCTGCCGTTAATGCTCTAAAAAACCATCGTTAAATCCTGCTTTTTTACGGCAGTTTTTGGGAACTGCCGTAAATTTTTACGGCGGTTCAAAAACTGCCGTTAAAAGTCCAGAAAAACTGTCGTGAAAGAGCTTTTTTGCAGTAGTGGTTTATAGTAAACGCACTAGATGGGTTTTGTTTTTATTATTATATATGTTGTTGACATATTAATAATTGAAAATGATACTCTTGTCATAAGGTTGTCCAATACCTTCATGATGAAGGACTTAGGTAAAGCCTGTTATATTCTTAGAATTAAGATCTATCGAGATAGACCTAATAGAATGTTGGAGCTTTCATAGTCCATGTACATAGATAAAGTATTTAGACGATTCTCCATGAAAAATTGAAATAGGAGATATATTCTAATGATTCATGGTATCAAGTTATCAAAGAATGATGTCCCTTCTATTGATAAGAAACTTGAGCGCATTAAAAGGACCACATATGCATTAAAATAAGATCTATCATGCATGCCTTGATATGCACAAGGCCAAATGTTGCCTATGCACTTAGTATGAAAGATAAATTTCAACAGAATCATGGGTAAGAGCACTGGAAAGTAGCCAATATTATTCTTAAGTATCCTAGAAGAACTAAAAAATATTTCTTAGCCTATGGTGGACAAAGGAAACTGGCAGTTACTGCATACACTGATGCTAATTTTCAAATAGACTATGGTAACTACAAGTCACAATCTAGACATGCCTTCTCTTTTAATGGTGGGGTAGTGAGTTGGAATACTTTCAAGTAAACTACTACTACTGATTTGGTAACCGAAGTTGATTACATTGTTGCATCAAAGGCAACTAAAGAAGTTGTCTTGATAAAAAAATTCTAAAAGGAATTAGAGGTAGTTCCTGGAGTCAGTAGTCTAATATCATTGTATTATGACAACAATGATGTTGTTGTGCAAGCAAAGGAACCAAGAACCATGAATAGAAACAATCTTGTTGAGTCGAACAAATTGTCTATTCAAAATTAAATCTAGTTAAACAATGCACGTCTACTTTGAAAAGGTTTTAGTTCACCCGCAAGAGAACGAGGTCACCATAGACTGGCAAGTTAAATCAATTTCGTGTTTGTTTTTATGAACAAGAAAATAATAAAAAGGCTAATCTAAACATGCGATCAAGTTTTGGTTTGAAAGTTATTATAACTACGATGATGATTTATACTACGAGCAATTTAGAAACTAATCTTTCAAAGAGAGCGCCAATCTCTATGCAAGAACTTAACTAAAGTTTATAAAAGTTTTAACAAAGAATTTTCAAACCAAATTGAAAATCAATAACTTTTAAAAGATTAATAAAATGGGGGTCTAGGGCCTTAGAATCGTCTCCACGATCAATTAGCATTTCATCAAACACTTGGTCTACGAGTTGGGGTTGTCAATCCCAACATGTAGATCAAACACCCGACAATCCCAATTAATAGTTCTAAACGATTTAAGGCACTAGCCTCATAAATCCTCACAAGAAATCATCAACAAACCAATAATTTACCATAACGCAAAATGAACATCCGACAAATACTAAAAGATTGAAGAAAGCAACATTAACAATTGAGAATGTAACAATTTCTATTATCAAATAAGTTCTAAGTATCAAACACCGAAGATTGCGAGAATTGCAATTAACCTAATCACAACCAATAACATATCAAACACCTCAACAACATATAATCAGAGCACGAACTAGAATAATTGAAAACGGAAATTAGAAACTTACTAATTATCGAAGGGAAATGACATCATTCAAACAAGAGCTTTAAACTAATGGGTATGAAACCTTCGTCCACAGATCCGGGCAGCAATTAACCATCTACAATCTACTAGATATTAAAAAACTAAAGTTTTAATTGGAAAAAGAGAAAATAGAATGAAAAACGATTCAAGAACACTCTTAGGTCGTCATCCCCAAGAGGTTAGAGAATTGTTTCTCGTCCCAGTCTGTCACAAACCGGACGAGGTATAATAGATGATATCTCAGCCTCTCTTCCTGGTATTTTGTAACCTTCAAAAAAAACCTTTCCTAACTAAAAAGTCTTTTCGAATTTTGAGTTTGTAACGGTTGCATCCGGCCGGATGGTCTAAAGAATCCGACCGGACGGAGTCTTCTGTCAGGCCATCCGACTGGATGTCAGGTCCATCCGACCTGATGTTCTGATATTGGGTAACCCGGTGTGGATAGCATACCCAGTGTTAGAGGTAATACATCAAATCGAGGCTCAATTTCTTTGAAACTCCACTCGCGGGCCCACACTCGTCCATCTTAAGACCAAAAAACTTCAAAACCCTTGAAATAAACATAAAAATGGTAAAATAAGACAAAGATACATAAATACAAAAATATGCTCAATCTATCCAATTATACCAAAACTAACAACAAATCTAACTAAAACACTAACCAAGTATATACAAGAATCATGACAAATACGTGCAAATCAACCACCCCACGCTTTATTGGTTTGTTCTTCCTCGAACAAACTAAAGAATCAAAACCATGTAAGCATGAAAGTAGCTAGATCTAAGAGTTATGTTGTGTATACAATATAGTTTTGCAAATATAAACACTTTTGTCGAAAACTCTTAAGCTAAGCTTGTGTTACCTTTTCACCTTGAAATCAAAAGAATGCGTCCTCACAAAAGGGAAATATATTATGGTGCAATTATTCGCTCGTATTTTCTAAAAGTTAAGTGTATACGCTCGGATCAATATAAACATGCATTTAACGACTCGTGAAAATCAAAGACTCGTACATCGCATATGTGTGCAAATTTAATCAAGAATCGGATTAGGACTCTCTAGGGTTGTAATGTAGGCTCTTTGGTAAGCTATGTCATATATAAATATGTGTGGCTAACTTGCGAACAAACGCAATAACTCACTCAATCAGAAACTTAAGCATAGAGCAAAATTCTGCTCCTCATTCCTCCCAAAACAACCATGTATCGCTATTTTTAACCTTTTATAAACAACGTTATTTCTTACCCTAAAACTAAATAAACACGCCCGATACTAAGGAACAAGAGTTTTAGTTCCTTCTATACTCGTTTGCCTTTATAAATAGGCTTTTATTCTTAACAATTAGATGCTTTTATGAACTTAAGCACCCTTAATTTCAATTTTTTTGAGAAACACTAATTCCCACCCTGCAAACGTCAAATCTTAATAAACCAAAAATAAACTCTCATCTCACAAACTTAACCGAAATAAGAGCTACAATGATACTCATGGCTAACAAAGAGACGAAATAAAAGCTCAAAGGGGCTCTTTAGAAATTTATAGTGTTTTTTTTTAGAAACACTAATTCCCACCTTGCAAGTGTCAAATCTCAATAAACCAAAAATAAACTCTCATCTCACAAACTTAACCAAAATAGGAGCTACAATGATGCTCATGGCTAACAAAGAGATGGAATAAAGGCTCAAAGGGGCTCATTAAGGATTTATAGTGATTTTTGTTTCTGAATATAGCCAGAATCGGGTTTTTTTTGTGCCTATCGTCATTTCCAAAACCAAATATACACATGAGACTTTAAAGACTTCTCAAAACACTTATCGAATCACAGAATAAAATATTGATAAACACACAAGACTCCTTATTAGTGTTTTATTCAAACTTTAAAAAACAAGAAGATTGAGTTTTAAGAGCTTCGCAAAATTTCAAATGACTAAGTATTGTTTTAATTATATATGTTTCACCTAGAAAATAACCAAACTAAACCAAATATTCCCACTCGAAAATATTCCGATCTTCCTGGAAATGAACCTGACCTGCACCCCTAAATACGTTAGAAAGGACCACCGGAAGATTTCCGGTGGAAGCCTCTCCGATGCTTAAGTCAGTTAAACGTGTTCGTGTATTTCATTGGGCAATGAAAGGAATGAGCAATAATGTTATACCTCTCTCAGTCTTGAGGCTGAGCTATTTATAACTTCCCCCAGTGGGGACCTCTTCTGGGATCTCGGGAACAGGATCCGCAAATCTCGGACCGTTACGCAAATAATCACAACAAGTGGACCCACCTATTCCCTTCTGGAGAATCAGATTGCCTGACCTTCCATAAGTCCGACCTCCTATAACCCTTATCTGAGGATTCGGATCAGATCAGGATATTTCTCCTGACTCTAGGCTACTTGACCTCAATCTCATCCGAGAATTTTAGGTCAGACCAGGATTATCCTGGGCTAGGGTAATCACTTTAACTCATCTCAATTTATTTATCCTGACCTTCTCTGGGAAAGTCAGCTCAGGACATTCACAAGGGTATATCAGGTTAACTTAATTTAAAACACGTCAGTTTGCTCGCAAGAGTACGAGGTAACTGTAGGGTGATGAGTTTGACTCGAGTCGTATCTCTCGAGGAAACAACTGTTAGGTCTTTTCGATGTTTTTCTCAAATAAAGTAAAATACATATACATTTGGGGTTTTAAAAGAGATTGAATTGATCATTATGAACTAAAGCAATAATTAAACTAAAACTAATTAAACTAATTACTCCAACTAGATTATCAACTACGAGCAATAATTTAAACTACTTGAACTTAAGAATTAAGAATCTAAAGCAACGAATCTAAAGCATAAATATAATAACTACCATCAAACAATCGCATCATATGAATCTAAGATTAACGAATAAGTAAGCATAAATTGATCGCATAAATAAACTAAATTACACCAATATCCAAACACGAAACGATTTAACTAAGTAAACTAGTTCTAGCATTAACTAAGAATTAAACTAAGAAATTAACTACTAAATTAACTAAGAGTTTAGAGTACTTATTTGAACTAAGAAAAGCAGTAAAAGCTCCAGCTATTCCGGAGGTTGAACGTCGATCTTGGGCGAAGATTGAATCCCGAACGCGAATTCGATGTTTTGGACGCGTTGTTCTTCGATCCTTGATCTCCGTCTTCAAATCTCGTTATGAGATGTGGGATTATTGTTATTATCAGCTAAAATACCCTAGGGGGTCGTGTCTTCTTTCAAAATCCTAAATAATGAGGGTTTATATAGATATTGCAAGTCTTGGCGCACAAGAAACCCTAAAATCCGAATTCTGGGCCGTCGCCTCGATGGTGCATCGACGTAGCGTCGACTGACGCGCGCTGGTAATCGGCAGGACTCGGTAGACTTAGTCGGCAGCGCTCGGTAGGTCTGGTCAGTAGGTGTGCGCGTCGGCTGGGCGGGTGCGTCGACTGGTTGCGTAAACATCGACGCTTCAGCAAGTTGCGTCGACAGTGGTGCATCGACATCGACGCTTCAGCAAGTTGAGTCGACATTGTGTCGACGCTGCGTCGACTGACGCGGATCATGGCTCGCGTCGACGGGGCATCGACGGTCGCGTCAGTCGACGTGACTGCGCGTCTGTCTCCAATTCTTGATCTTTTGCTACTCGTTTCACCGGAAAGCTTGTTCTTCACTTCTTGAACATCGAACCTCGTCTATTACGCATTAAACTCTTCCGGTTACTTAGTTGTAAGGTGAAAAACAACGAAATATCACCTACTTGCATCAATTACGATTAAAATACGGTAAAATAAGTCGGAACTATAAAAATACGGAATTATGCTTAAATCGTCCAACTTATACCAAAAACAAATAGAAAAAAGAACTAAAACGCTAATAAAAATAAGGACAAATATACTCTAATCATATGTTTCCAGGGCTGGCCTTAGAAATCGTTAGGATTTTGCCTGACTTTTCAATTTCCTTATCTGCCCAAATCCCGAAAAATCCACCTTTTTGATCAAGTCAAATCATTGGACTTATCTGTGATGCTTTCCATTCAAGGAACGGTTACCAATCTAACACGTCTCCTCGAGTACTGTACCATTGACAGTTCAGAGGCAGTTACAATTCTCAACACGTCTCTTTGGGTACTATTCCTCTGATAGAAACTAAATGCGGGAATGCCATCAAGATCCCGCCTTTTCCTCGATTTCCACTTTTTGAAAATCCTCCTTCCCTTTTATAACCGTGGTTAACCTTTTTCTTCCTCACTTTTCATATTTCTGCTTATTCAGTCACTCTCACTTCCTCTATTCTCTCTCAGAGCAACAGCATAATTCTCTTTATCCGTTCAACATTTTCCGGTCATATTCACTCCCAGGTACTTCTCCGATCCTTTTTCTTTCTAATAATATAAACGCTATCATCTTCCTCTCCTTCTACTCCGGCCGATATGACATCTTCTGACACGTTGTCTAGTTCCTCCGCCGCAACGTCTTCTCCCTCCTCGTCGTCCTCCTTCGAATATCTGCCTCCTATTCCCGGCCACCCTAATATTTACTCCATTCTTAGTGATAAAACTGTCGAGGAACTCCATTATAAATATAAGATTCCCGAGGAGTTTTCTCTGGTCAACCCCCACCCCGGTGTTTTAGCTTGCCAAGTGCCTGCCGACCACCTTACTTTCTTCGCCGATCAATTCCAGGCGGGGTTGCGCCTCCCTGTGAACACTCTGATATTGGAAATCGCATTTTGTACAAAGTCCTTGTTCATCAATTTGTTCCCAACTCTTTCTGAATCATCATAGGTTACAACGTGGCCATGCGGTATGCTGGCCTGGACCCTACAACCCAAACATTTTACCATCTCTTCCAGGCCAAAAGCTCTCCTCCGGGTTGTTTTTACTTATGCGCCAGGCCTGGCGTTCAGTTCTTGAGCGGCATCCCTTCCTCCAACAAATCTTGGAGGAATAAATTCCTATTCGTGCACTGCTCTGAGGACTGGGGCTTTCCCTCAAAGCCTATCGAGCAGCTATCACCTCAGTCGCACCTGTCTGTGGGAGACAGATCTCCTCGGCTGCAAAAGATAATCTTTACCCTTAACGAAAATGTTTTCCATCTCTCCCAACTCCTGCTTCCCTTTGTTTTAGATTCTTTCAATAAGCGATAAGAGACAGGCCCTCTGACTCGCGAGATTGGTAAAAAGTTTTCCTACCCTGACATCTTTATCTTGTCCTGCATTACCTTTTGTATTCAACTGATTCTCTTTTCGTTTCAGCGAATATGATGCAGAGAATGATAGCCGCCCGCCAACAAGGGGCAGGGACAGCTCCCGAGCATGGACCCCAATAGGCCGTTCCTTCTTCTTCAGCAGGGAGAGGTTCCGGCTCCTCCGCACCTCCATCTCTAGGTGGAGATGATCATTCCCTCCGACTCTTGAGATGAAAGAGTTGCCCCCGCGGCCAAGAGGGCTAGGATTACCCAGGGTAGAGGGATTCCTCCAGCGTCTGAGCCATCCAATCCCAATGCTAACCTTTTTATCAACACTTCAGTTCTGAAGTGTTCTGGGGATATATCCCTCCAATTCCTCCGTGGGCAATGTCCTGCCTCTGATCGGAGCACCTTGGAGAAGATGTCCTATCCTGAGCTCTTGGAATCATGGTGCCAGGATGAAGTCTGGGGAGATCCCTCTTCTCTTACCCTCTTCTCTCTCTCTCTCTCTCTCTCTCTTTTTAACTCCTTTTTCAATTAGGCGGCCGCCAAGAAGGCCATTCTAGCAGCTCGAGTGACGAGTTCCATGATGAACTCTGACCTGGCCCGAGAGCATAAGGTGCTGCAAGAGAAAGAGAAGCACTTGCGTGCTTTAGCTAAGGAGCGGGGGTCTGAGCTGAAAAAGCTCAATGCTGAGATGGCAAAGATGAAGAAAGCGGAGGCAAAAGTTGTTGAAATGGCTCGTAGCGAGGCACAAGATGAAGCTCTGGCGGAGGCTAGGAGCTTGGCTTATGAGATCTTGGACAAAGCTCGGGAAGGATGGGAGATGGAGTTCCTGAACTCTGAAAAGTGGTTAAAATTGATCTAGCATACCCGGGAGGTGACTCGCCAAGCTTTCCTAGGACCTAAGGATCTCTACACATTGCTCGTTCCAGAGGCGATGGCCTACTACCATTTTGGCCTAGATGCGCAGACCAAATGCGCCACGGATCACCCTGCCTTCCCTTTGACCAAAATCTGCTCCTCAAGACACCTCCCGAACCGACCTCCATCACACATGTGGCCGATCAAGATTGTCTGCACAAGCTTGAGGCACATGAATTTGCTTGGCACGGCCTCGCCACTCTCTATTCTCCAAAACAGAGCAGTCTTAGCCAGACGAGGGCCTGAACCTTGCTCTTCCTACATCTACTCCTTCCCCCACCTTCGCCGGTCTGGGCGAGCTGCCTGGTGGGGCCTCCATGGGAGATTTGCCTGCGGAGGAAGCTGTGGATCAGCTGGCGGCAGAGCTGGACGTGGAGACTTAGATGTAGTGTAGATTGGTCTACTTTTGCCTGTTTTTGTCTCTTGATCTGTATTATGTTTGTCATTTTCCAGAACAATAATCATGTAATATTTTAGGGTTTCCATGAATTACGGAAACCCTAATGTTTTTATGAATGCCTCCTTTTTATACATATTCTCTGTTGTGTCACTTTTATATATATGCATTTTCATTTGCTCTCTTCTGCACCACATTATGGGATCTTCGCCTTCACTTGAGATTGAAACTCTCAAAAATAAAAACCTTTCCTTCTTCAACGAGAATTTTCAACTCTCTGAAGAAAATACCCAACTTCAGGAAAAACTTCTGCAGATGCGCAAACTGTTGGATCGGAAGAGGCAAAAGAAATAATTTTACAAACGGGAATGGTCGGAGCTCTGCCTTCTCAATTTCCAACTCCGGGAGGAGAAGGCTGATCTTCTTGAGTTAGTAATCCGATTAACCACCGCCGCCGACAAAGCGCATTCTGCGTCCGACCGGGCAAGCAGGTACCGTCAGCGTCTCCATGCAACTAAGCGCGAGCTCTGGCGTCCAGGTGAATTTTATCCTCCATTAAGAAGTTCTCTTTTTATCTATGATGTTTTAGTGCATTGATGTATTTCTCACTTTTCTGGCAATTCTCTCCAAACCGTTATGTATATGCAATCAAAGTTGTGGAGTTAATAAAGTTTTTCTATGTTTTTGATTATTCTTGCACTCCTGGTTAAATATCTACTTTTTGATCCGTTTGGCCTCGTGCTTTGGAAATTCTTAGACAAACAAGTCAGGATTTCCATTGGCACTTGCTTTTTTACTAACAACGAGATCGGGAAATTTATAGGCATCCGCCCTTAGCCAATCCTGGTTTTAAAATTTAAACTGACAATCAGGTCAGGAATTTCATGGACATCCGCCCTTAGCCAATCCTGGTTTTAAAATTTTAAACTGACAATCAGGTCAAGAATTTCACGGGTATCTGCCCTTAGCCAATCCTGGCTTTAAATTTCTAAACTGACAATCAGGTCAGGAATTTCATGGGCATCAGCCCTTAGCCAATCCTGGCCTTAAAATTTTAAACTAACAATCAGGTCAGGAATTTCATGGGCATCCTCCCTTAGACAATCCTTGCTTTAAAATTTTTAACTGACAATCAGGTCAGAAATTTCATGGGCATCCGCCCTTAGCCAATCCTTGCTTTAAAACCTGTATAAAGCAAAGACATGCGCCAGAACTATTATAAATCTTTGGCTTCATTTTTCATACATAATTTTTTCGTAAGTTTGATATGTTCCAAGCTCGTGGTAGTTTAACCCCATCCAATTGTTCCAACTCATAAGCTCCACCCTTTAGGATTTTCGTAAGCTTGTAAGGCCCTTGCCAGGTAGCGTCCAACTTTCCCTTTGCTTTTCCTAAATCATATCTGCGAAGAACCAGATCTTCTACTTGGAAATGTCTCTTGACTACAGATTTATCATAGGCTGCTTTGACTTGCCCCCTAATGTGCTCCATTCTGACAGCAGCTCTTTCCCTTTTTTCCTTTACCAAATCCAGGGCATCTTGTATCAATAGCTCGTTTTGCTCCTCATTAAAGTTATGAAGTCTATGGGTTTCCATACTGATCTCTGAAGGGACCACAACAACCATGCCATAGACCAAGATAAATGTCGTTTCTCCGATGCTATCCTTGGGATTAGTTCGATATGCCCACAGGATTGAACTGAGCTCCTCTACTCACTTGCCTCCTGATCTTTCCAAGCGTGCTTTGATTCCTTGTACGAGAATGCAGTTGGTCACTTCAACTTGACCATTTGCTTGAGGATGGTAAACAGATGTGAAATGTTGATCAATTTTCATTTTAGCACACCAAGATCTGATTCTGGCCCCCATGAACTGAGTGCCATTATCTGAGACCAAAATCCTCGGGATTCTAAACCAACACCCTATGTTTTTCCACAAAAAATCCATTACTGCATCTTCAGTTATTTTTGCTAAGGCTTCAGCCTCTACCCATTTACTGAAATAATCGATGGCCACGATCACAAATTTCTTTTGGGCGGGGGGTTGTGGGGAATGGTCCTACCAGGTCTATTCCCCATTTTGCGAACGGTCAAGGAGAGCTCATTGTAATGAGCTCTTCCGCAGGTCTATGTATTAAGGGTGAGTTCTTCTAACACTTATCACATGCCCAGACAAAATCCTCTGCCTCCTTCCTCAGTTGTGGCCAAAAGTAGCCTACCCTCATGATTTTGCTTGACAAAGCTCTGGCACCCATGTGATTGCCACAACATCCCTCGTGGATTTCTTTAAGGATATGAGTGCCTTCCCTCGGGCTTAGGCATCGCAAGAGAGGTTGTCTAAATCCCCTTCGAAATAGCTCTCCCTTTATCAGGCAGAAGCGGAACGACCTGATCCTTAATTTTATCACTTCCCTCTTTCTATCCGATAGCTCTCCTTTCTCCAAATATGATTTGATAGGAGAGCGCAAATATTCTCCCTCGTCCACTGAGCATATCCTCTGTTCCTTGAATCCTTGGTATGCCATTAATATGGTGATCATTCTCTCCTTGCAATCTACTGCTGAACTGGCTATATTAGCCAAGTAATCCGCTCGACGATTTTCCTCTTTGGGGATTTGGAGGACAGTCAAAGCTTGCATGCCGTGGGTTAACTCCCGAAATTGAGCTAGATACTTTTTCATGTGCTCCTTTCTCGTCTATAACTCACTGTTTGTCTATCTGCATACGAGCTGCGAATCTACTCGCGAACATATCTGCTTTGCCCCTAATTCATTTTCCATCTGAATCCCTCTCAAAAGAGCTTCATACTCTGTTGCGTTATTTGACAAGGGATAGTTCATCCGTATTGCGTACTCAGTGGTCACTCCTATCGGGTCGGTCAGCACTATGCCCGCTATTAGAATAGGGTGACCGACAAGCCAACTTGTGGCTGTGGTCTGACCATTCTCTTGCAATACAATCAGTTTTCATTCGTAATAATATCTTTTATACATATTGGCATTCCATATCTTTTATCCCATGCTAGTTGCATAGGTATGGTCCTGATAAAGTTACTTTATTACGGTGGATTGGTCTAGCAGAACCGTGAGATAATCCAACACGTAATGTAACTCATCGAACTTGTTCCTAGTCGTAGGGTTACGCCATAATGAGGATACAGGCCTTTCCCGTTAAGACTAGTACTTAGTGTATGTGGACCGCGTCTCATCGGTCACGGTGTCTGGACATCGACATACATAAGTAGGTGCTCATATGATGAGTTCACTGAACTCCCTCACCTAGAAATCTCTAAGTGGTTCCCACTCATCGAGTAGATGATTTCTATGATATAGCGTACAACATTAATCCTTAAGACCCAGACCTCATCGTGACTTCACTAGAGGACAGGCTATGTTGTGACCTGTCTCTGTGTCTCCTTGGAGGCCGATCAAAAGGGGCAACGTTCGCATAGTCGGGAATCTAGTGGGAAGTCTGTGCATGGTAGTAGGGGATTCGGACGCATGATAAGTCATGGATGTCCTGTGTGTTCTGATGGTTGATAAATCCTCGGAGTCTCTGGCCAGAGCTGATAGTGGGGTGTTTAGAGAAATGTGTTTCTCTAAGTCACACACGAACGGATTATCTTGAACCTAGAACGTACACACAGTTATTGAACTAGAAAGAGGTCTCGATGAACCAATACCTCTTGTTCAATCGGGACATAGATCGCGAAGGGATCGTACTGTACATATAAGCTATATCACAAGGTTCTTGCAGGCACTTCATTTGTATCTAGGGAATTATGATGCGTAGTTGCTAGGCGCCTCTCATAATTCGTTGGGTTCTGGTTTGACCAGTGATTAAGTAAAATGAGTTTTATTTAATCAGGGACTCTAAGGGACGAGTTCATATAAGAACAATGTGTTGTTCGAATCACAATGTGTTGTGAACCCACGACTAGCTTACCACCTGAACCATTGAGGGTCACACCACGTGTTTCCTGATTATTGAAAACGACAGCTAGAAATTAATTGTTAATTTTAGCATAGTTAGATGTCAATATGATTGAATCTAAGATTCATAATTGTGATTATGAATTGAGAAAAAATACGAGAAAATTATTTTGGACGCGAAAATATAATTGTTATATTTTCGGAATTATCGTTTGTGAGAAATGATTTAATTCCGATGGATTTTTAATTTTAAATAGGGTCGACCCAATAAACCGTTTAATTGTTATTGGGCCGGTTTGTTTAATTAAATTAAGTGGGCTTGTTCTTTTTAATAAAAGGCTTTTTGTTTTATTAAATTAAGCCCATCCTAAAAGCTTTGGGCCTTGTCCTTTGGGCTTAGGTTTAAATCAAATTAAAAGAGAATGAAGCCCACGGTTATTAAAAAGAAAAAGGAAGATAGGGCTCCCACGGGTTTTTAATAAAAGGATAAGAAGAGAAAAAAGGTTTTCAGTTTTAAGAAGTTTTAAAAAACCAAGAGAGACGGGAGAAAATTGTTTTCGAAAAAACCAAAAACCCTAGCCCCCACGTCTCCAGTCGTCCGGCCGCTGCCGCTTGCCGCCGGCCACCGCCGTCGCACCGAAACTGTTCGGTCGTCGTTTTTCTTTGTCGTTCTCAATCCTTCGACGGATCTAGTGCTCCGTCGTAAGGTCGTCGGGAGATTCGGTGTGTGATACTGATAGTCGAGATTGATCGGACCTACATACCTCCCACGCCGCATCGCCGGAGTTCTCAATCGCCGCCGCCGGGCGACTGTCACGGCCGAGAGTTCACAGAGCCGCCGCCGTGCCGCCTGCTGTTGCGGTGTACCGAACACCAAGCCGAGGTTGCCGCTGCTCGCGCCCGTCGCTGCCGCAAAGCCCCTCGCCGGAGTTCAGGCCGCGACCCACCGCCGCTGTGCCAAGCCGGAACGCCGGTTGCTGTCAGGCCATCGAGAACGGCCGATCGCTGCTGTCCGTCCCCGACAGCCACGTCAAAAAGGGCCGCGCCCGTCGCCGTGCAGTTCCGAGCAGGCCGCCACACTCGCTGCCGTCCTGCTGCTTGCCGTCGCAGCCTTCCGCCGGGCCGTCGCCATTGCTTGAGGTAATACGGCTGCTGTATATAATATATATATTATATATATATATGTGTGTGTAGTATATATGTTTGATATGTATTTATATATATATATGATATATATTCATGCGATGTTAATATATATATATTGTGATATGAAACTGTCATATATGTGCATAAATGGTGTGAGCATAAGCTGCTGTGTATAAATATGGTGGGCAAAGTGAAATGTGCATGTGATATATATAATATGTTATATATAATTTGTGTGTGTAATATGTATGATGGAACATGTGTGATGTTGATTACATATATGTAATATGTGTGTGAGTTAATTTGTGCATGCTGTTTATATGATTAATGCATGTGCTGTATGTATGTTATACATATAAATATATATATAATGCTTGCATGTTGTAATATTAATATATTATGCATGCGGTTTTTTATAAATATTATATATATATATATATATGTATATATGATATGCATATATATAAAATATATAATTGTTATATATATATATATATATGTTTAATATATTAATATAATATATAATTGTTATATATGCGATTAATATATTAAATAGAAAACGAACATGCTCGTTCGATTTTACGAAAATCGAATTGTTTCTTTTATTAAAAGAAATTAAAAACATTGTTTGAATTAATTAATTTTAAATATGGACCGTCGTCAATTGAATTCGATTCAATTAATTTAATTTTTAAAAATCTTTGTTTTCCGCTGCGCGACGGTACCCTCGATTCCCAACACCCGCACCACAGCCCAGGCTTCCTACCAAGTCGTCTGTATAAATTGTCCATTCTTTCTTGTCTTTGGGAGAGCTGGTCATCTCTTGCATAAAATCAGCCAGCGCCTGGGCTTTGATGGCTGTCCTTGCTTCAAAAGTAATATCGAACTCACTAAGTTTGATTATCCATTTTACCAGACGTCCCGAGGCCTCTGGTTTATCCATGATGGCACTTAGAGGTAGGTTAGTCCGCACCACTATGCTGTGTGAAAGAAAATAAGGAAGCAGCTTACGCCCCATCCCGACCAGAGCTAGAATGGCACGCTCTACCTCCACATATTGGAGATCAGCATTATGTAATACCTTGATCCAATATATACCGGCTTTTTCATTCCGCCTTCTTCTCTGAGCAAGACCGTGCTTACAGCCTGCTGCTCGACAGACAAGTACAAAATCAAAGGTACTCCTTGAACTGGCTTGGTGAGCAGCGACATGCTAGCCAGGTGCTCTTTCAACATCTAGAATGCCTCCTCACACTCTTCACTCCACTGAAACCGAGCTTTCTTACGCAAGGCCTGGAAATGGTAGGCTTTTCTCAGTTGAGCGCAAGACAAACCTACTTAGAGCGTTAATTCGTCTGGCTAAGCACTACATTTCCTTAACGTTCATTGGGGGCTGCCTGTCCATGATAACTCTAATCTTATCTGGGTTGTCCTCTATTCCCTTTTCTGTAACCATGTATCGCAGGAATTTGCCAGCCCTTACCCCAAACACGCATTTCTTCGGGTTGAGCTTCATTCTATATTTTCTCAAGGTGTCAAAAGTTTCCTTTAGATCATCCACATGCGACGTTGCCTTCACACTCTTGACCAACATGTCGTCCACGTACACCTCCATATTCCGTCCCAGCTGGGTTTTAAACATTCTATCTACCAACCATTGATATGTGGTGTCCGCATTCTTGAGCCTGAATGGCATGACCACATAACAATAGATCCCGTTTGGGGTTATAAAACTAACCCGCTTCCAGTTCTCCTCAGCTAGCCTGATCTGATGATACCCTTTTGAGGCGTCCATCATGCTTAGCAACTCACAACCAGACGTGGAATTAACCAACTGGTCTATCCATGGCAACGGGTAGTGGTCCTTAGGGCAGGCAAGATTGAGGTCCCTAAAATCTATACACATTCGCCAATCCTCCTGGATTTTGGGGACCAACACCGCATTGGAAAGCCACTCCAGAAACTGTATTTCTTTAATATGCTTAGCATTCATTAATTTTTCAATTTCGGCCTTGATGATCGCCTCCTTCTCAGGACCATATTTGTGCTTCCTTTGTTTAACTGGCTTTTCTCCAGTGCTGATATTGAGGCAATGTTCTACGACTATCGAATCTATCCCTACTAGATCTTGAGGATACTAGTCAAAAACATCAGCGTTGTTTCTTAAAAATTGGACAAGGTCTACCAGGATTTCTGGGCTCAGAGTTGTTCCCACTCTTAAAACCTTACTATCATCTCCTGGGACCACTTCTATCATCATCAAGACCTCCTCTCACTGGGTCAGATCTGGCGTTGTATTCTCTGTTCTGACTCTTTTATTCTCTCTTTCTTCTACATTATGCCGAACACATTCAACGTATGCTTGTCTAGACGCATATTGATCACCTTTAACTTCTCCAGTACCATCTTGTGCAGGGAATTTTAACTTCATATGGTACACCGAGATAACTACCTGGAACTGACTCAGGGATGGTCGTCCCAGCATAACGTTGTATGAGGATGGTGCGTCCACTACCAGAAATCGCACCGTCTTAGTTAATCCAAATGGCTCTTCTCCCAACGTCACTAAAAGCTTCACTGCCCCTATCAGCTTCAGAGCTCCTCCTGCAAATCCTACAAACGAAGTTGTCACCTATTCCAATTCCACATCTAGTTTTAAATTTTGATAGCAATCATAAAATAGAATATCTGTTGAGCTCCCTGTGTCCACAAATATTCGTCTCACGTTGTAATTGGCGATGGTAGTTGTTATGACCAAGGCGTCCATGTGGGGAGCCAAAATGCCATTCTCATCCTCTAATCTGAAACATATGCTCTGGCTTGGGGTTATCTCACCCACTTCTCAGGATTTCCTGACCAGGTCCTTCGTAGCTCAGACATAGCTGTTTTGGGTTCGCCTAGAATGCTCATCCCACTCGCCCACTGTGATCATCAATATTTCATCGAGCACTTCTTGAGTTTAGTTTTCCCTGGGCGCACTTGTCTGGGAACCACTTCGTATTTTCATGGTCTGGGCTTGATCAGTCCTGTATGAGCCATATTTGGGGTCTTCTTTCCTGGCTCGCACAAACTCTTTGAGGTGCCCTGCTTGCACCATCCGTTCAATTTCATCTTTCAAATGAGTGTATTCATCTGTGTCGTGACCATACTCATTATGGTATCGACAGAACTGATCGGATTTTTCTTTTCGTGGATTTTGAGCATACGTTCTAGGCCATTTGAGGTTAGGATGTCGTTCTATTGCCTGTAGAATTTCTCTTTGGGGCGAAGCCAAAGGCGTGTATCGTTCAAATCGGGGACGTCCTCCCACCAGGTCTGTCTTGGGCTCTTTCGTGGCCACCCTCTCTTCTTTATCGGGTCGCTCTCGCCTTTTTTCCCCCTCATCCTTTAGTTTTAAAGCCTTCTCTAAATGGATATATTTCTCTGCTCTTTCCAGGAGCTCTCCGAATTTCTGGGCTAGTTTACCACTAATGACTGGAAGAACTCACCTCTCCTGAGCCCTTGCGCCAGTGCATTCATCAGTATCTCCTCAGAAGCCGACGTGATTTCTAACTTAGCTTCTGAAAAATGCTTAATATATCCCCTTAAGCTTTCATTCTCCTTTTGTTTCAAACTAAACAACTCCAAGGGCATCTTTTGATACTTTCTACAGCTGGTAAATTGATGTAAGAATGCAGAGCTGAACTCGTCAAGATTGCTAATGGAACGGGGAGGGGAGCTGACTAAACCAGAGTTGAGCTAATTTTGTGAACTTCGTAGGAAAAACTCGGCACATGACTGCGTCAGAAAATTTGTGCAAAGTAGCCGCAATCTCGAATCGGCTCAGGTGATCCCTTAGATCCATCGTTCTATTATATTCGAAGCCACGGAGCAGTATGAAGCTGAAAGATCATCCCTCATGACCTCTTCTGTGAACGGAGTGCTTCGCCGTGCCTGACCTGCCGTTGCCCCAACCATTTTCCGCTTCACTTCGCTGACTTCCTTCTGCAAATTCTACATTTGCTCCATGAGATCTGGGTTAGTTTTGCTTTCTGAAGCAGAAAAGCTTTCTTCATCTCCCTGAGGCGGAGATCCGATTGTTCGTCGGGTTGTACGCGGTGGTTCCAAATCCTTCGGCCGGCCTTCCTTGAGTGGTGGTGTTGAAAGTCTAGCAAATTTCTTCTCCACGACCACCTCCACCGCTTTTCCAATAAGATCTGATAATTACCTCAAGAAGGAATCGTTCAGCGATCCTTCTGCATGTGTTTCTCCTTGGGGGGATTGAGTTGTGCCTGAAACAACTATCGTCGATGGACTTTATGTTTCCGGCGTATCCCTCGGCGTAGCGGAAGACGGTGTTCCACCCGTTTCCTCTACCAGATTCCGTCTAAGCCCATCTGATGTCATGCCTTCTACTCACATTTAGCTTGGAATTTCCCACAGACGGCGCCAATTGTTTAACCCAGAAAATAACCAAACCAAACAAAATATTCCCACTCGAGAATATTCTGATCTTCTTAGAAATGAAGCTGATCTGCACCCAAATATACGTTAGAAAAGACCACTGGAAGATTTACGGTGGAAACCACTCCGATACAAAAAGCGTGTTCATGTATTTCAGTGGGCAATGAAAGGAACACTACAAAAAAATCCGGCAGTTCTGACGGCCAAATCCGTCAGGATTCCGTCAGTATATGAAATACTGACGGCCTCCTGACGGATAATGGCCGCCAATATTTTTGTGGTCAGGATTCTAGTATCCTGACGGGAAAATGTACCCACCAGGAATGCCGCCGGATTCCTTGATGGATAATCCCGCCCCCGACGGCACATTTACGGATCCCAAAGCCCAGAGGATAGCTGTAAGTTTTATATGTTATATATATCCGATTTATTATAAAATCTGATAAAAGTTGTTTAGTAATAATAGCTGAAAATTTTGATATCAGGAGGACTATGAGAGGGCTTTGGAGGAGAGGCGTGCTGCGTCGTCTGATGATAGCAGCCCTCAGGTAGACCCGAACGAGGTCTACCTACAGGTTGTCGGGAATAGGAAGGGTCGACGCTATGGCCTTGGATGCTTTGGGAAGACTCAGAAGGGCTGCAGTACTTCTTCCACCTCCACCGCCGATGTTCGTCAGCTCCAGACGCAGGTGCAGTCCCAGCAGGAGCAGCTTGAGCAGCTTCAGCGGATCCGCGAGGAGCAGGCGCTGGAGATTCAGCGGAT
>BMAC01000071.1:70188-93719 GCA_014905375.1 Phtheirospermum japonicum
GAATTTCGATGATACCTCAGCAGAAGCTCGTAGTTACTGGGCTGCGTACCCGTCTGTGCAGCCTGTATTTAAAGTTACATTTACAATATTTAATATAATGAATTAATTAAAACATAAAATTATACATGTTCAATAATATAATTAATTACTTAAAATATTATCATCGACTTACAATCTCGGCCGCCTGTCGATTAGCCGGCATAGACCCGCCTCGATGCTTCGCTATACCAGTCGAAGGGCCGCCGGGCTCGCTCATCCTGTTCCGCCTGGCCTTCTCAGATTTCTCCACCTCCTCAGGCCGCTGAAACTCCAACAGCCACCTGTTCCAAGTCGTCTCCCCTACAATAGCAGGTATTGTCCTATTCATTCGATATGCCTTCCTCCACTCGTATATACGACTCTTATAAGACTCCCGCATCGATATATAGAATGTCGTCCTAATGGCATTCTTGTCGTACATACGAGTGTCCCACCACACCAATCCCTACAAAATAAATACAATTAGATAAAATAATTAAGCAATTTATTTAACATAAATAAAAAAAAAAACTTCAAAATTACCCTAAAAAGAGGCCACAACGTCTGACGATAGCTGTCCGGGATGTGCTCGTATTTCCACCCTGCTGGGTGGATACGAGCTTCGTGTATAGTCCTGAGATAGGTCAGCAAGTCCTTCGACGGACTTTGTAACCTAAAAATTAATAAGTTTATTTCAATATATGTCACATAATTAGATTATATAGTGAAAACATAACAAATTTGATATGTTACTTACCTATTTCCGAGCACATATACCTCGATCCCGGAAGTCCTGACCTCTGTACCAGGCGTGCTCGTCCCCGCCTCATCAGCAGTTCCAATGACTCTCGCACTCAGATCTCTAAAAAAAACTTAAATCTGTTAATGCCTTCCACACGGGATGAGGAAGCAGTTCTCGAAATGCAATTTGGATCAACCGCTGCATAAATACATGACAGTCATGGGTTTTCATCCCGTACAATCTCAACCCTTTCATATCAACACAACGACCTAGATTTTATGCGTACCCATCAGGAAACTTGATATTCTTTATCCATTCACACAATGCAACTTTCTACGGCTTATCGAGCGTGTACGACGCTTTGGGATACTTCCCTAATGCGTCTGCATGAAGTTCGGGACGGTGACAGTATTCTGCCAACTCTTCTCTTGATTTTGAAGTGTCTTTTGTCTTCCCTTTGACATTCATCACCGTGTTAAACACATTATTAAAAACATTTTTCTCAATGTGAATAACGTCTAAATTATGACGAATCAAGTTAGTGCTCCAGTAAGGCAAATCCCAAAAAATACTTCTTTTTCTCCAACCACTATTCTTCACTATTAGTCCGTTCACACGTTCTGCACTTTCATCGGTTACCTTCAGAAGTCCTAGCCTTTCAATTTCGGCCAAAACCTCTGTTCCAGAATGCACGTGCGGCAGCAGAGCTTCAACCTTTCTATTTTTTCTAAATTTTTTTTATCTTTACGAAGTCGATGATCACATTCTAGAAATTTACGATGGTTATCAAACCATGATTGTTTCATCCTCTTTTGCAGGGTAAAAGTGTCTGAACGCTCCATGCAGTACGGACAAGCCATTCGACTGGCCGTACTCCAACCGGACAACATCGAGTATGCAGGAAAGTCGCTAATGGTCCACATAAGGGCCGCTCACATCTGAAAGTTCTGTTTTTTAGATACATCATACGAGAGAGCACCGTCGGACCATAGCTGCTTCAGCTCCTCAATCAATGGCTGTAAAAAAAAAACATCTAACTTATTTTGGGGTTTTGTGGGCCCGGGACGAGAATGCTAAGAAACATATACTGCTCTTTCATGCACATCCATGGAGGAAAATTATATGGTGTGACAATCACCGGCCACGAAGAGTATTGTTTTCCGAAACTTCCAAAAGGTTGAAATCCGTCTGTACATAGACCCAATATTACGCTTCGAGTTTCAGCAGTGAACTCTGGATGAGTTTGATCGAAGTGCCGCCAAGCCTCAGAATCTGACGGGTGGTGCATGACACCATCCTCTACCGTATGTTCTGCATGCCATCGCATATCCTTTGTCATTGTTTTAGATGCGTATAACCTCTGCAGGCGGGCCGTTAGAGGAAAGTAAAACATCCTCTTGTACGGAATTAAGTTAGACTTGCGCCTTTTAGCTAGTCCCTTCTTCGTGGGTTTAAACCGTGGATGATCACAAAACTTGCACTTATCCAGATTCAAATCATCCTTCCAATAAATCATGCAGTTCTTAACGCAACAATCTATCTTCTCTACCAGTAACCCTATACCTCTCATCAACTTCTTACTTTCGTAGAAATTATCTGCAACATTGTTGTCTTCTGGCACGATCTCTTTGATTAAATCAATAAATTGATCATAACATTTCTGAGAAATGCAATGCTCCAATTTTAAATTCATAAGACAGGCAAGTAAGGACAACCGATTGTGTTTCTCGCAGCCGGGATACAGAGGTTTTTTGGCAGCTTTTAGAATATCGAAAAATTTCTTCGCCTTGGGATTAGGTGATTCATGATTTGTACATATTTGTATGTGATTCTCATGTGTTTTTGCATTGTATGTTGTGTGCTTTTAGTGTGTTTAGGTTTATATTTTTATCGTTTTTCTTCCTTTTGATGTTTTTCGTCTCGTTTGGTGTTTAATGTGTTTTTACTTTATTTTATTTGAAATAATCTAATTTTGATTTATTTTAGTGTTATATCTCGAGACGATGAAGATTGAACGAGCAATGTACTGTGCTGACACTGGGTTAGCCAGTGTCCGAGTCCTGCCGACACTAGCTACCGATGCCCGCAGCCTGGCTCGCATCGACTGACGCACCGTCGATGCAAATGTTCTGTTGCGTCGATCCTAGCTCTGTCGATCGACGCACCATCGATGCTCCGACAGTTTGAGCGGTTATTTTCGAAATTCTATAAAAAGCCGGTGGTTTCTTCGTTGTGAGGGTGCTAGAACGAGGGGGAAAGGTCAGAATAATTAAGAGATCTCTTGGTTCATGCCACCGTTCGATTCATGCAAGATTAGAGTTTTATAGTTCGTAGTTTAGTCGTTTCTAGGCCGTCCGACGTTCGAGGCCGATTCTCATCGATGAAGATCGCTCGATGGCTGCTGCTTTCTTAGATAATAAGTTTTCTGAACTTTGCTTATTTGTTATTATAGTGTAGCTTTGGATTTTGTTGTACTTTGATGTCGAACTTTAATAGCGTAATTTAGTATAATCCTTTCACCGGTTTTCTCGTAGTTAATTTATGTTTATATGCTTAAGTAGTTTAGTTGGGATTTCTTGTTGGATTAGTTGTTCGTTTTTAATGACGATATTGCTCGTACTTTGCGTTGAAATTATGCTTTTGAATATGATGATTCTTGTTGGCTAAGTTTATCGGTCTAGTGTGCTTAGGATCGTTTAGAACCATCGAGATTGACAACCCCGATCGTGGAGATGATTCCGGCGCACTAGACCCTTTTAATTTTATTGCTCGTAGATGTTAGAACCCGTGAACCAAATTTGATCGCGTGTTTAGTTTAGTTTAGTTTTTTAATTTCGTAGTAATGTACGTAAAATCGAACACCGAAATAATTTCCAATTAAACTTCCCTGTGATTCGACTCAAGTCAACTTATCGCCTACAATAGCTCCGTTCTCTTGCGGACGAGCTTTTCATTATTTTAATGCAAAAAAGTTATATTCAATTCATCCAACTCAATGTCATTCATGTCGAGATTAGGACCGACAATATCTCGCACCATATTGATGTACGCATTTGATGATGATCCCCTAATTTCAATATCAGCAGGCGATGAGACGAGATCTGTTTCCCCGTGATGAGTCCAAATGTAGTAATCAGCAATGAACCCTTTGGTACCGATGTGACATTTTATCTCATCGATAGTCCTATAACTAGAGTTCCTACACTTAGTTCGTGGGTAAGGGCATTTTAGTTTATCACCGTCCCTCTTTGCAGAATCATGCGTGAGTGCAAATTGTACGAAACTATCTACACCGGCCACAAACTCCGAATTTAGAAATTCGGAAATATTCCGTTTGTACATCCAACTACGATCATTAGCCATCCTAAGATTTTTGAGTGTTAAGCGTGTTCTAGAATTAAAGAAGGTGGCAAAATTTCGGCAGCATTACGAGAAGAATGAGTAATTCGAATTGTAATTGGTAAGGCTTTTATCCCATTCGAGAACGTGACATTTAGTATTATGTATTATCTTAAAATATGCATTTTTCCTAGATTCAAAGTTTCGGCAGCATCTCCCCTCAGTTCTCGTAGTGCACGTATATTTCAGTGCACCCGAGAACAATTAGAGAGATGCAGAAACCGAAATTTCAAAACTAAAAAAAAACATACACATAAGATAACCATACTACAAGTCACATTCTCAAACTGTCCAAAAATGGGACAATTCAAAATTTAGTATCAAACTTTATATTTGATACTAAGTCTCAAACGGGTCTAAGGAATATTGGAATAATTCAAAACTTAGTTTCAAATTTTTCTATTTGATATTAATTCTCAAACAAGTGATCAATATGAATCGCGTCACTTCGCCAAGGTTCCAAATAAGCAATTACCACCGTCATATTTTTGAAAAATATTTTGAAAACATAAAATAAAACCACGTGACACCCTATCACGTTTTGAGAAAATTTTTTGAAAACCCGCTATTGGAGGGACAACACCTCCCGGCCGGAGCCGTAACCCACGTCAACATCCGACGGTATACAACCAACAACACCAATGACAATAATATATATAAACAAAATTAAACCCAGGCCGATCACCACGGCCTCCCATGCATGAACAATATATATACAATTTTTTTTAAATCCCGGCCGATCACCACGGCCTCCCATGCATGAAGAATATATATACAATATAATGGGTGAATAAACCCTAAATTTGAAAGCAAACCCTAATAATCTAATGATAAACCCTAATACAAGATTGCTTCTAGATAGGTAGATTCTGAAGTAGACACGTTGTCTATAAAGAGCCACACAGCACTCGAATACAGGTCATCGCTTTCCTCGACCACCCTCACCATGTCTGCTCCAAAAATCAACTGGCTCCTTGCTAGCATGGTCACTGAAAACAGACGTCTTCATCGACTGTATCTACTGCTTAATTATAGATGTTTGGAGCCAACATGGGGAGGGAGTTTGAGGAGGACAATCTCTGTACGGGTGCTCTGTGCGCTCTTTATCGACAAGTATACTCCAAAATCTACACAAGCTTATTTATTACTAAAATGGCCCCTAATTAATTGATTATTCCTAATTTGAACCCTAATTATGTAATTAATACTAAATTTGACCCTAATTATATAATTATTACTAAATTGGACTCTAACTAATTGATTATTCCTAAATTGAACCCTAATTATGTAATTATTACTAAATTAGACCCTAGTTATGTAATTATTACTAAATTAAACTCTAATTTTAAATTAAACATAAATTATACCCTAATTGAAAAATAATTATATAACTATCCCCTAATTAAAAAAAAGGAAAAAGATTTTTATTTTATTAAAAAATAGATTTTTATTTTAAAAAAATAGATTTTTATTTTTAAAAAAAATATTTTAAAGAAAAACAGATTTTAAACTATAAATTATTACATAATTTTAATTTATACACTAAATGAAACCATAATTTCAAATTAAACCTAAATTAAACTCATACTTTAKCCCTAATCTTGTAATTAATTCCTAATTAGCCCAACTTTCAACCCTAATCCCTAAACAAACACTAAACCCTAACCTTTAAAACTAATTATATAATAATTAATAAACAACAATGATATAAAAAATATACAAACAAATATAAATATACAAAAAAATACAAAAATATAAAATTAAAATGGAAATAAATAAATTACCTTGGCGGCGACGGGGGCAGGGGGTTCACGGACAGTGGGGCTGCGATGGTGGCAGGCGGCGACGGCGGTGCTCGGTGGCAGGCGGCTGTGCGGCTGGGCTTCTTGGCGGCGAGGCGAGGGGGACGGGTAGGCGGCGCGACGTCTGGGATTCTTAGGCAGTGGGGCAGCGAGGCGACGGGGATGGCGGGGCGACGGCGATGGGGGGGGGGGGCAGTGGGTTGACGAACATGGGGGCGGCGATGGCTTGGCTATGTGGCTGTACGGCGACGGCGGCGGCACCTTCAGTCGGCGACGGGGACGGGAAGGCAGGCGATGGGCGGCGACGAGCTTTGAGGCGGGGCGGTGTCTCTTTTTTTTTTTTTGCTTGCGTTATGACAGAACGAGGCGGGGAAGGAGAATGCCCGATTTTTAGGGTTACAATCCTGACAGGTAGGGCCGTCAGGATTATACTTATACGTTGACGGGCAAGGCCGTCAGCGTATATATTTTTATTTTTTTTAATTAAAAATTTCACGCTGACGGGCATGGCCGCCAGCATATTTGTTTTTTGTTTTTTTAAATCAAAAAAAATATCCTGACGGGCATGGCCGTCAGGATAGTTACGCGGGATAAATTCCCGCCCTATCCCTAAAGGGATGCTGACGGGGAGAAATACTGACGGCCATGACCGCCAGCAAAGATTTCTGCCAGCATATCCGTCAGCATTTCTGGCGGCTTTTTGGCCGCCAGTATTATCGGGTTTTTTTGTAGTGGAATGTGCAAGAATGTCATACCTCTCTCAGTCTTGAGGCTGAGCTATTTATAACTTCCCCCAGTGGGGACCTCTTCTGGGATCTCGGGAACAGGATCCGCAAATCTCGGACCGTTACGCAAATAATCACAACAAGTGGACCCACCTATTCCCTTCTGGAGAATCAGATTGCCTGACCTTCCATAAGTCCGACCTCCTATAACCCTTCTCTGAGGGTTCGGATCAGATCAGGATATTTCTCCAGACTCTAGGCTACTTGACATCAATCTCATCCGAGAATTTTAGGTCACACCAGGATTATCCTGAGTTAGGGTAATCCCTTTAACTCACCTCAATTTATTGACCTTCTCTGGGAAAGTCAACTCAGGACATTCACAAGGGTATAGTATGTTAGCTTACTGGGCACTTTCTTACTGACATTCGATCAGGTCTCTCCAACCAGGTCTGGCACTCGTACCAGCGTATTTTCAGGACACACCAATATATATAAGTAGGTTTTGAAATTTTTTTCACTAAACAAGCTCAAAAGACTCTAACGTAAGATCACACAAGACATCATTTCAACAAGCAAGCCAGTACAAACACAAATAGACATGTAAATGAGTTCAACGTACATCGATGCAAAACAAAGACTCAAATAGAACTATTCGATTGAATCGATACACATGCATAATATATGACTTTCCAAACTATCCCACTCTTTATTGGTTTGTTCGTTCTCGAACAAATGAAAGAACCAATTATCATGCGAATAGTTATAACGAACACACAAAACACATAACCGGAAAAAATCAAACAAAATCAAAAGAAAAATGAAAAACAAGAGTTGGGATAGAAAGTGATACAATAATGGGGCTTGGGACGCCTAAATGTCCATTTCGTCCAGAGGTAAAGATGGAACTTTGCAAATGGGGGTGACGGTATTAACTAAGTGTTGGTGCAGTGTCATCCAGTCGGATGGTACGTCAGAAAGTTCATCCGATCGGTCACCTGCGCCAATCCGGTCAAATGGTTCTCCAGAAGGTTTTGTCCGAGTAGTTCCTTGCACCAATTCGGTAGGATGGTTCTGCAAGGAGGGAATCCAACCGGTTTTCTTCCCAATCTGACCGGATTATCTGGAAATGTTGATTTTCATCACTCCCTACACACTTAACAAACCATTATCAAATATATCCAACTCCATCTTATCACACCCAAAAATATGTACAAAAATAAAATAATAAAAACAAAAATGAAAATGAAAATAAACAAAACGATGGACAAAAATAATGAAAACTTGGGTTACCTCCCAAGAAGTGCAACTTTTAACATCTTCTGCTCAATGACTTACACAAGTGATGTTATCCGGGATCCAAAAACAAGTGACGATTGGGTCATGCCTTAGTGTTCTCCAAGAGCCAGGATGGCTGATGATGATCACTAAGGTGGGCATGACGATCCAGTCCCATGATGAGAAAAGTGAAAGCTCCAACCATCTTTGGAGGTCGAAAACATGAGTAGTCGATGACCAAATAGAGATCAAAAGTCAGCCGGAGTGTGGAACAATGCTCGGTCACCGGAATGACTAGGAAATCGGTCAAACAAAAGGAATGATCATCGACCGACCCAAACTCCTTCTCGATTTCCTCTTCTACCACCTCAACATTAAGATTGATCAAAACATCGGGCAGAACGCAATGCGGCTCAACAAACACAACCTCCTCCAAATTAGATAACACAACTTCAACATCTCCACAAAAACCATGTAAACCCGAATTTCCAACATCCTCTGAAACCTCAATTGGTAAAAACACTACACTTTTATCCACAACTTCATTAAAAATCTCAAAAGAGGCAATCTCAACCAAATATCAAATCTCCACCTCCCTACACACCCCTCCCAAACAAACATTCAAGCTTGAATCACCAAACTCCAAAGTGGGATCCACTACATCGAAAATTAGCAGCTCGTCAAAAGTTGTACCTCATCACAGATAACCGAGTAAGGATCATTATCGAGTGGGGAATCAAAATTATAGTAAATTTGTTGGTTGTCCCTCTCGTTCAACAATTTTACCCCAGAAGCCTCTGTTTGACCCATTACCGTCTCCATATTCTTCATGAATTACTCAGTCGATTGCGCAAGTTCGTCCCAATGACGAATGGTCTCAGCTTCTTGATTTTGCTGCCACACCAACATTTGATCATCTGGTTTAACTGAGGTATATTCTTCATAGCTCGAGTAGTAGGGTATCGAGTCGGGAGGGGCATAAGAATCGTCATGGCTCGAATAGTATGAATTTGAAGAAGTGTCCCATTCAGATGAGTAGAACGTCCCCATGAACTGATCGTACACGTCCTCCCATGTTTTCAAGGAATCAGGCTCCAAATATAACAACTATTTCCTTGCCCAATCTTTTAGTGTGGAATGAAAGAGCCGCATCTTCACTTGATCCCTCGTTAGGCCGAGACGAAGAAAAGTCCAGGTGATGGCCTCGTACTCTTCGATGAACTTCACCGGATCCTCACTTGGATGCCCATGAAAATCCGGGAGTTGCTCTAGGTAGAAATCGTCAAGGTCGTAATCCCGCATCTTGGAGCTCAAATGAATGGCCGGACCAGGTACAAGAAAAGCGTACGGATTTCTATACCATCGAGACCCTCGATAGTTCGAAATTTTCTCCCCCCCCCCCCCCCCCCTCTTTTATTATTATTATTTTTTTTTCGGTCATTGAATCTAGGATTCAAGAGATGTACCTTGTACACATAACACTCAACGCACAAGATTAAACGTACTAGTGGAGAAATAACAAAAACAAATAAAAAGAAACAAAAACGCAAATAAAGGTCACGAAGAGCAAACACAAATATCACAACCTTTAGCCTTACCCGGCAACGGCGCTAAATTTTGAGTCGAACAAATTATCTTTTAAGAATTAAATCTAGTTAAACAATGCACGTCTACTTTGAAAAGGTTTTAGTTTGCCCGCAAGAGAACAGGGTCACCGTAGACTGGCAAGTTAACTAGAGTCGATTCTCTCGAGTAAGGCTAATCAGAAGTTATTTTCGTGTTTATTTTTACGAGCGAGAAAATAACAAAAAGGCTAATCTAAACACGTGATCAAGATTTGTTTGAAAGTTGTTATAACTACGATGATGATTTATAGTACGAGCAATTTAAAAACTAATCTTGCAAAGAGAGCGTCAATCTCTATGCAAGAACTTAACTAAAGTTTATAAAAGTCTTAACAACGAATTTTCAAACCAAATTAAAAATCAATAACTTTTAAAAGATTAATAAAACGGGGGTCTAAGGCCTTAGAATCATCTTCATGATCAATTAGCATTTCATCGAAAACTTAGTTTACGAGTTGGGGTTGTCAATCCCAACATGTAGATAAAACACCCGACAATCCCAATTAATGGTTCTAAACGATTTTAGGCAATAGACCTGTAAATCCTAACTAGCAATCATCACCAATCCAACAATTTATCATAAAGCAAAATGAACATCAAACAAATACTAAAAGATTGAAGAAAGCAACATTAACAATTGAGAAAGTCACAATTCCTATTATCAAATAAGTTCTAAGTATCAAACATCGAAGATTACGAGAATTTCAATTAAACTAATCACAACCAATAACATATCAAACACCTCAACAACATATAATCAGAGCACGAACTAGAAAAATTGAAAACAAAAATTAGAAACTTACTAATTATCGAAGGTAAATGACATCATTCAAATAAGAGCATTAAACTACTGGTTATGAAACCTTTGTCCACAAATTCGGGCAGTGATTAACCATCTACAATCTACAAGGTACTAAAAACTAAAGTTTTAATTGGAAAAAGAGAAAATAGAATGAAAAATGATTCAAGAACACTCTTGGGTCGTCATCCCCAAGAGGTTAGAGAAGTAGTTCTCGTCCCAGTCTTTCACAAGCAGAACGAGGGATAATGGATGATATCTCGGCCTCTCTTTCTGGTCTTTTGTAACTTTCAAAAAAAAACTTTCGTAACTGAAAAAGCTTTTCAAATTTCCAGTTTGTAACGGTTGCATCCGGCCGGATGGTCTGAAGAATCCTAATGGATGGAGTCTTCAATCAGGCCATCCGATCGGATGTCAGGTCCACCCGACTGGATGTTCTGACACTGGGTAACCCATTGTGGACAGCATACCCAGTATCAGAGGTAATACATCAAATCGGGGCCCAATTTATTTGAAACTCCACTCGCGGGACCACACTCGTCCATCATAAAACCGAAAAACTTCAAAATTCTTGAAATAAACATAAAAATGGTAAAATAAGCTGAAAATACATTAATACGAAAATATGCTCAATCTATCCAACTTATACCAAAACTAATAATAAATATAATTAAAACACTAACCAAGTATATACAAGAATCATAACAAATACGTGCGAATCACTTGTACAAGACGATACCACTTGGTCTTCGAGATAGAGAAATTAAAATAGAGTGTGTTTCCACGGATGAGAATTTGGCGGACCCGTTCACCAAGCCATTATGTTCTAGGAAACATGATGAGCATTTTGTAAACTTGGGTATTGGATATGTAGGTTTATGGCTCTAGGACAAGTTGAAGATTAAAAGTATAAATGTCCTAGAGAAAATTAGAAATAAAGACATTGTACTTTTCAAAAAAATAAAATTTTGTATCATTAGAAAATTTGGGAAGTCGAATCCCCTAAACCGATCAAACTTCCCAACACAACGAATACACAAAATAAAATTTGAGAAAAAAGATCTATTTTGGCCTCTATTTTTAATAAATAGGCTGAGTAGCAAAGAATGCGCTGGAAATTAAAAATAGAGGTTTGGTCTTGAGGGGCAACCGGTCCAGGCTAGGCCCGCATCTTGGGAGAGAGGCGGAAATGGGATTAGCAGTAGAGTGAGAAATAGGGAGAAGAGGCGGAAATGGGATTAGCAGCAGAGTGAGAAACAAGGGGATTAAGAGAGTGAGTGTTACCTTTGTCAAGCTTGGTAGGCCTTAAATCCGTGTTTTGCACTTAGCATACATCCTCATCATGGACAAGGTGAGATAATGGAAATAATACAATGGAAATTTTTTATATTTAACATCAATCTCAACATGACTATCACCACAACGAATCGCAATTTTACAGGGAAGTGAATTTTCCAAATGGACACCAACGCATATACGAGCGAAATCACCTCGAATGTTGTTCTAAGTCGGCCCATCCGGTTATAAAAATTCTCCAACCAAACCTGAGATTGTTTTAAGAGATCTCACGTCAAACCATTCAAGGGAGAGATTGGGGATTTTAATCCACACCGGTACAACCGGATGTTCAGTTTTGAAGTCAAAATTGGGCGTCCATTTGAGTAACCACATCGGAAAATCTCCAATCGACACTTCCCTCCTCATCCACAAATCAGAGATCATTCTTTCATCTCGAGAACTCAAAACAACATGTCTAGAATTAATGTAAGTCAATTCGCACCCGATGTATCCCTTATTGGAGAGGAATGTGCGAATTACGTGATTTGTAGGTTTACCAAATGAGAATTTTTCGACAATGGTGGACTTAAAGTCAATCAAGGCTTGTGAACATTTGGTTAAGGAGAAAATCATTTCCAGGATTATGAGGGACTTGTCGAGTGTGCTCAGAGCAGGAGGCCAGCTTGCGTGGCCTGGAGAGATAACTTTCGCATAGGATTTAGTCGTAACGGGGCCCTTTAGGTCTGCCAAGGCTGTCGGGCCAAAAATCAGGCCTTTAACGACTATCATAGGCTGAATGTGAGATGTGGAGGGGGTCTAGAGAAGCTCAGAATGGGTTTCGGTTGCTGACTAGGATTTAGTTGGAGCTAGGCATTTTCCGGAAACCCGAACGGCGGCATTGACTACAGCCATTTCTCTTTATTGGAGCGAGAGATGACCATGTGCTGGGGTGGTATCATCGTCAAGATAGGGAGCAAGAGGAGTGTAAAATTTTGCCGGAGGGGCTACGGTTAGAGCTTCACAATTGAAGCCCAAAAGGGGATCGTGAGCGATAACTTTCGAATTGGCCCAGGTTGGAGCTCGGAACGGAAAATTGGGACCTGGGGTAGCAGCAGCTTTGTGTGGAGGCACATGATGCGGATCAAATTTGGCCAGGGGGCGCTGACCGGAGAAGTGCTATTATCGCCCAAAATGGGATCACAACCCCTTTTTTGAGAAAAAAAATTATTCCCAAAATTCGTTGTGAGTTTTTTGAAATTGGACGTAAGAAGAGGAAGGTTGAGTCTTGATTACAATTATTTTATATATTTTTATATATGAGGCATCGCACTTATTGAATTATTATTTTGATTGTTTGTAATTATTCATCTAAATGTTCTTAAGTTAGTATTGACATTGTGGTTGAATGTCAGTAGTAGAACATTACTCTTAAAGTAGTCCCGCTAATGATTATCAAGATTGAGATATTGTTGAGGAATTTATTCTTGGCAATAATTCCTATTTTGTTATTTGCCTTTCTTGGGCACAAAATAAGTTAGGAAACTAGATATAGGTCAATATAATGTTTCCAAGTTTATGCACAAGACTTTACTTATGTCTATATTGTGTCTARGRWTTTGTTTTTWSKTRTTTACCAAGTTTAGGATCTTAGAATTGTCTATTTAAGACATTAGAAATCCTAAAGCTTTGACACACGGTTTTTTAGAGATTTACGCACGGGATTTCTTGAAGGACGAAAGACGCAAGGAAGACGACGCACAAGAGAAGAAGAACACGAAGAAGAAAACTACTTGGAGCCAACGTTCGYGAGAAACAAGATCTTTGAAGTTGCKTGACCAACGGAGAAGATCTTGCCATTYCGGCAAMAAGTATTTAGTATCAAGTTTCTTGATATTTAGTTTTCATATATTACTTCATATTTTGTATTGAACGTAAAGTGAAAGTAATATAGTTTTCGGGTTTGTACACCCAAGTTCACAAGTTTTTACTTGTGAACTGAATTTGTTAAATCGTGTTCTCGTATTTTATTTTTTGCTGCATAAATTTACGTTACTCTGGATGATGTTGTTAACTGGTGTTGTTAACATTGATTAACAACATCGTGAATCCGAGACTTATTTCTTAAAACCATAGACCTTCTACTTTTACAGATATTAATAATATAATATATACCGGCATGTGCTCTACATCATATTCTTAGATAATGCAGTTAGTGTCACGACTGCGAATTGTTGGAGACACCAAATTCAAGTGTTGGCAGTGCTTTATTTAGTCATTAACTTGGGTTAAGGGGTAAGTTTCCATTGACTTCACCTAGGGCAATGTTGGTTTATAATGTTGTTAGTAATAAAAAGCAACATTGGATCAAAACACTGAAATCATAATGTGTTCTGTTTTAACCTTTTAGGTCATGATTTTTAGGCATCCCGTAGGTCATTCATACTTTGTGAAGATGCCATCTTACTGTGCGTTATGTTTCTTGTGTTTTTGTCTTGCTTGAAATCTCTTAATTTTGTTTTGAATTGAGCTAACCAAGTGTTTCAGTGGAGTTAAAATCGGATGGCTGGACAGGTAATAACGAGGTGAATTTGGTGAGTGAAATATAACATTGCACAAGATAGGTAAAACTGTGCTGATGGTTCATAAAACTCAGCTTTGTATTTTTCGGCCTATTTTGTAGATACAATTTTTTTTTTTTAAAAAGGGGGAATAATGAGTAAAGTTAGTGGGGCGGTTTATGTGGTCATGAAGCCTATTTTGAGGAGGAGTGGTGCTTTAAACAAAAAAAAAAAGAAATTAAAAATCGTGTTTTATTCCTAAAATCAACCGGTGAGAACTTTTGGGAATTTTCCTTTTATTTTTTTTACTCTCTCTCTCCCCTCTTAAAACGGTCACTTTTTTGGGGGATTAAAAGGCTGATTTCTTTTTACCGTTTGATCACAATCCCCAAACCCCCTTCGAATTACAACTCTCAGACTCCTTTCTCCTCTCCAATTCTCTCGAATTTCTGTTCTTGGTTCTGTGTTTCTATGAGATTTTGCAGGATGTCTAGCTCTCCACCGCCGACAGTCCCTGAACTACCAGAGGAGGTTCGCCGCCCCGGCGACCAGTTTCCGTTGCCATACCCAAAGATGGGCGGCCTAGATATCCGTGAAGAGATTGGTGGTGGTAGCTCTTCAAACCCACCACTATCAACATCGCCGCCTGAATTGTATGCGCCTGATTCTCTTGTTGTCGTGCCTGTTCCATCGCCGGTCGATGCTACGCCAATTACTCAGGTGTTCCCTGGACAGCCCGGGAACGAGATTGACGTCGATAACCCCCCCGATTTAGCTTTTGTGGCTGAGACCTTTGGCCGCGTAGGGAATCCTACCTTTAAGCGGTCCAGGCATTTGCGCAACATACCGCCTGGCGTTGTGCCGCCCGCGGTCCCAAAGAGCAAGGCAGGTCCGCGCCGCCATGTGCCGATTGAACACATCAACCTCCAGGAGGATGTTGTTGTGGATTCTGATCCCGATGATCATGATTTTGAGCCTACTGCTCCGATTGCCGGAGATGTGTCGCCATCTGCTTCTGCTCCCAGTTTGCCGGAGAAGAAGAGGTTTACTCGCCGGAAGCAGCTTGTACATAAAGCTGACAGGAGACCCGGCCTAACGACAGATAGTGTCTCTCCCAACCAGGCCAAGGTCAAAGTCTCTCCCAAGTCATCTGCTACTGAGTACTCTTCGCCTCCATGTACTGTTCTAGACTTTATCACCGGCGAAGTCACTAGTTCCGCCAAGTCGCCTGCTAATGTTCCCCCGCCGTCTCCAATTCGTGCTGCATCACCTGAGTTTGATACAGGTCTTTTTGAACATTCCCCTGACTCTTTAATGGATGTACCTTTGAAAGATGTTTTTGCTGCTTTCAAAAAGGACAAGAAGAAGAAGAAGGAAGCTGCTCAAGATGATGTTGTTAGTCATGTTGGTAGCCCCTTACCAACATTGAGTCGTTCAGAGTCTGTCTCGTCCTCCCGCACTGCATCTTTTCCTGGTCCATCGCATTCTCCCATGCAGTCCTCCTCGGCTGCATGTGATCACTCCCAGTCCTCATCTGGCACTGCAACTCCTACACATGAGATTGAGGACATGGAGCCCTTTTCAGAGAAATTCTTAACCGCTGAGGCTGCTGAGCTGTTTGATGTGTATCAAACTCGCCATATGATCGTTGAGAGAAAAGTGCCGTTTGATTTGTTTGAGAGCCACAACCTGATAGCCTTCCTCCGATTTCATGGTATGTATTCCACAGTCTCTACCGACATTCTATTTGTTAGGGACATCGTTCTTGAGTTCTATGTAAATATGTTGCCCTCGATTGTTGATTTAAGTTCTGTGAACTATGGGAAAGTTTTTCTACGTGGTAAGGTGTTTGCCTTTACCCCTGACTTAATTGATGATTTATTTGGCACCACTTCACATCGGGGTAATTTTGCTGTGGATGATATGGATGAGGTTGTGTCCTTTTTATCTGGTGGTATGGTACACTCGTGGTTTGAGCAACTGCCAAGCACTAGGCTCTCGTCTCTGTTTTCTATTATGCATAAAGTGGCACTTTGCAACTGGGTCCCTTCCAGGAACACTATAGTTGTTACTCGGCCTCAGGCTCAGTTTTTATTTAAGATTGGGAAGGGCGTAAAGTTCAGTTTCGGGCACCATGTTTTTGATATCGTGACTAAATTTGCCACATCAAGGTCTGCTGCCTCGTTGTGTTTTCCCTCTCTTATTTTCAGCTTGTTGAAAAACCAGGGTCTGAAGCTTCTCCCAGATGATGTGCTCACTGGTGATGCGGATTGGTTTGCTTTTCGAGGTCAACAAACTACTGGTGCAAGGGTAATCGATTTGCCTTGGAAGACTCCTGTTCCTGCTGATGTTGATAGTGATGTTGAGAAGGACGATCCCAACATGGTCCGCATTTCTGCGCATCTCCTGCGTGCGCATGTTTCCTCCATTGACTTGCAGATTTCTCAACTGCAGGCTCTTCGTTGCTCGCTGTTGGAAGCCCTTTCCCTTTCTGGTCAAAAAGGGGGAGAGGATGTTGACGCGAACGTAGGGGGAGAAAGTGTTGATGGAGAGGATGTTGCTGATGTTGCCAATAATGAGAATGCTGCTGATGATGATGCTGAAGATGCTGTTGCCGCCGAAGCCTTGGCAAGCCTTGCTCAAGAGAAGAGGCATAAGCGAATTCGGGCTCGCAACAAGGCTTTGAAGAAGATGATGAAACTGAGGGAGAAGAAGAAGAGGAAGAAGAGTGGTGAAGGAACTTAGACATCTACTCGACGGTCAAAGAGGATTGGAAGTCATTAAACTCCTTTACTCTGTTTGTTTTTTGAAGAGCTGGTTATTCTGAACAATGTTGGTTTGTAATGTTGGTTTGAGTGTTAAAAACATTGGGTGTTTTGTTTAGGGGGAGTTTTCTATCTTAGGGGGAGTTAGTATTTTTTTTTTCATTTGTGTTTTGCGTGTTAGTGTTTTGTCCAGAAAGGCAAAAAGGGGAGATTGTTGAGGAATTTATTCTTGGCAATAATTCCTATTTTGTTATTTGCCTTTCTTGGGCACAAAATAAGTTAGGAAACTAGATATAGGTCAATATTATGTTTCCAAGTTTATGCACAAGACTTTAATTATGTCTAGATTGTGTCTAGGATTTGTTTTTAGGTATTTACCAAGTTTAGGATCTTAGAATTGTCTATTTAAGACATTAGAAATCCTAAAGCTTGGACACACGGTTTTTTAGAGATTTACGCACGGGATTTCTTGAAGGACGAAAGACGCAAGGAAGACGACGCACAAGAGAAGAAGAACACGAAGAAGAAAACTACTTGGAGCCAACGTTCGTGAGAAACAAGATCTTTGAAGTTGCTTGACCAACGGAGAAGATCTTGCCATTTCGGCAACAAGTATTTAGTATCAAGTTTCTTGATATTTAGTTTTCATATATTACTTCATATTTTGTATTGAACGTAAAGTGAAAGTAATATAGTTTTCGGGTTTGTACACCCAAGTTCACATGTTTTTACTTGTGAACTGAATTTGTTAAATCGTGTTCTCGTATTTTATTTTCCGCTGCATAAATTTACGTTACTCTGGATGATGTTGTTAACTGGTGTTGTTAACATTGATTAACAAAATCGTGAATCTGAGACTTATTTTTTAAAACCATAGACCTTTTAATTTTACAGATATTAATAATATAATATATACCGGCATTTGCTCTGCATCATATTCTTAGATAATGCAGTTAGTGTCACGACTGCGAATTGTTGTTATTCGTGATGGAAACATGAGTACTTTAGAGAGTATCGGTCAATAATCGCGAATTTTTGTTATTCGTGATGGACACATGAGTACTTTAGAGAGTATTGGTCAATAATCCATTTAAAGTGTGTGATAATGTGATAATTCTTTGACTTAGGTCAATATGCACCTTGTTTACTTAGTGGTGTACTTTAACCATGATCAATGCTTACACTCCCACAAGTGGAAAAACAGCGATTAGAGGCGGCTCAAGTAGCCTTTGGAGGCGGTTTAAAAAAAGACCGTTAACCAATCTCTTCAATCTCAATTATTTAAAACAAAATTATCATTTGGTATTTCAAAAAAAAAAAGAATAAATATGGAATTCATTTACCAAAATTAGAAATATTATATGAATCAAGGGGAATCTATCATGTTGGACTTTTTTGAATAAGTGATGATTCAGACATAGTCAATTGCATATTGCTATATGAATACTTATCGAAAAGGTTTAAAAATATTGAGATGCAATAATGAGGAAGAAATATAGTAAGAGAACTACGAATGTGTGTATAAGAAAGTTTTTTATAATGTGTAAAGTATGTTACTTGCATTAACAATTTATTTATGAGGCAAGTATTAGATTTTTTTTTAGTATAATTATGTTAAGAGGAAAATGATTGATTATATAAATATATATATATATATATATATATATATATATATATATATATATATATATATATATATATATATATAATCACTTATTTAATTTTAATAAATAAATCAAAATTAAGTTATATTTGAATTTTTTGTGTAATTTAAAAAAAAATGTGTGTGTACCATATGAGTGACATATTAGTATAGTATATAACTAGTTTAACACCCGCATATTATGCGAGATTTGAAAAGAGTAACATTCGTTAAGAATATTAAAATAATTATATTGAAAATGGTACATACAAATCGGAGCATTATTTGTTCTAATTACAATAAGATTGATTTTCACAAACAATTTTCAAATATTTTACACATGAGACACAAAATTAGTTATAAGATATAGTAAAATACAGAAAAATGTGTAAATATTTACATTTGAAAACGGATCGTGAATATATGTCTGGTTTGAAATGAGTTGCTTTATTTAGGTGGAATCGCACGCAAATGCGCACATCATTTTTCTCAAGAAACAGAATCTCAATAAAATAGGATAGTTACGAAATTCTCCTTAGATTTTGTCTAATCACAAAACCCAAGATATCTTTCAAAATTACAAATATATCTACGTTTTTCTACAAATAAGATAAAACTCAACGGTACCATGAGCGATTGCATCCATAGCTTCTAAGAGCACCTTCTTAATTCTGTTCAGTTACTTCCATCTCAATGGAAGTGTCACTCGTTTGCAATTAAACAAAATAAAAATTATTAAGAGGAGCGTACAAAAATATAATTTTACCCGATTATTTAAGCCACCCACCTTTTGGGGAGGGTTTTTAATCAAACATATCTTGAAACTCGACTCTTAGATAAGGTTAGATAGTGAGAGTAAAAGATTTTACTTGCATGTATAACACTAACATCATCATTTACTCAATTAAGCAATTTCTCTGAGAAACTTCATTCACAAAAAATTGTTAGTTCTCTTTTTAAGCTCTCCAACCACATCGCTTTTAAAACTAATTGCAAGACATCTAAAGTCGTTGAATTATTTGTTTATGTTAAGAGTAACATAAAACCAATACAAAACCAAAAATAGTAAAATGAGCAGCAATCAGGTAGCAGAAAATGAGTGGGAAAAAGTGCTTAACTTTTATTCCTAAAAATCAGTTCGGATCGGCCTTAGCCGGACCCTTTTTACAGGTGCTTGACCTTTAAATACAAGCTTTCTCTCTCTAAAGCCCTCTATATTTCTCTCTCTAAAAAATTGGGGATCCCTTCTCTCTCTCTTGGAGAGGCTATTTATAGTTTTCCTTCCAAACCCTAATTAGACACCTGACACTTTTTCATTGGTCCTTCCAAAATATCTATTCCCGTATCCACCGCCTCAATGCCGGCCTCAGACATGTCCCTCCGACTTAACTCCGAGCTTAGATATTTTTCTTTTCGGGCTGACCTAATGTCTCGAGAACCAGCCGCTGCCTTTGGAATGGTCTCTGCTCGGCAGGATTGCAGAGTTCGCCAGCGCGGTGCCTCCCCTGATCGGCATCGCTAAGCGGGGGCGCTCAGATCATCCGCCGCCCTCGAAATGGTCTCTGATCGGCAGGCCTCCCGAACACGTCAGTTCGGTTCCGCCTCTGGCCGGCATCTCTGGGCAGGAGAGCCCGGCATGCTTTTCGCGCGGCCTGCGACACCTTGCTCGGCGGGCCTTCCGAACTCACCAGCTTGGCGCCACCTCTGGTCGGCATTATCGGGCGGGAGTGTCCGACATACTTTTCGCGCGGCCTGCGACACCTCGATCCGCAGGCCTTCCGAGCTCGTCAGCTCGGCACCAACTCTGGCTGGCACCTCTGGGCAGGAGTGCCCGGCATGCTTCTCGCGCGGCCTGTGACACCTTGCTCCGTGGGCCTTCCGAGCTCGTCCGCTCGGCACCACCTCTGGCCAGCACCTTTGGGCAGGAGCGCCCGGCACACTTTTCGCGCGGCCTGTGACACCTTGCTCGGCGGGCCTTCCGAGCTCTCCAGCTCGGCACCACCTCTGGCCGGCACCTCTGGGCAGGAGTGCCCGGCACACTTTTCGCGCGGCCTAGGACACCTTGCTCGGCGGACCTTCCGAGCTCGCCAGCTCGGCACCACCTCTGGCCGGCACCTCTGGGCAGGAGTGCCCGGCACACTTTTTGCGCGGCCTGTGACACCTTGCTCCGCGGGCCTTCCGAGCTCGTCAGCTCGGCACCACCTCTGGCCGGCACCTCTGGGCAGGAGTGCCCGGCACACTTTTTGCGCGGCCTGTGACACCTTGCTCGGCGGGCCTTCCGAGCTCGCCAGCTCGGCACCACCTCTGGCCGGCACCTCTGGGCAGGAGTGCACAGCACACTTTTCGCGCGGCCCTCGGCGTCCTGCTCGGTGATACGGGCCCCTGCTCGGCGAACCTTTCAAGTTCGGCCGGGTGTCGTCGCACAGGCATCCCAGGAATGCCCGGCACGTCATGCGTTTGGCTCGGGTTCTCCTTGACCATCAACAAGCCCCTGAGCGTAGAGTCGGCTCGGACGTTGGTGAGTCTGCGCTCACCCCGTTCTGATCGTGCGTGGAAACCGAGCCAGACCTTGAACGGTCATCTGGTTCTGTCCGCCTCATTATTGAGGGAATCTGGCAACCTCGTTCCCCGAGAGGGGACAGCTTTTGCAGCCTTCTTTATTGAGATACATGGGACCCACTTCTGATTTTGGGTACTTTTGACTGCGGCATGTGATGGTTTTTTGTATTTTTGCGGTCCATGATTGACTCCCCCTTATTACCTTATTACGTGAGTCAACTTCATTCCTTTTTTTTCTTCTCCACTTTCACCTTGCAGATTTTCTCTCCATCTTCTTGATTTTCTTTTCCTTCCCGTATACATCTTTCTTTGAGAGAATACTACTTTTGCTCTAGTTTCGTAATTTCCTGCTTGATCCATTTCACGTCATCGTTCCGTTCTTCTCGAGTTTTTCATAGTTGTCTAAGGTAATTCTTTTCTTTTCCTTTGTTCTTATAGCTTCCCATGTCTTATAACCCGGGTTATTCCCCGGAAAGCCCCCGTGGGTATGAGGAAGACGGTCAGGGCAGCGAACAGCCTTTCTTCCCTCCGGGTTCGTACCCTGGGGCTGGATTTAATCAATATGGCAGCTTCGGCACCGGGGAGGTTTTCGGCCAAGGAAGACCTTTTGCCTTTGAGCAATTCTCCAATGAGAACTTCAGCGGTTACCCTCAGTTCGGGTATTCCCAACCCTTTGGACCGGGGGGTCAGTTTGGGCAGGGTTGCTCCTTCGGGCCTCGGAGTGGGCCTTTACCTGAGTCGCTACACGGCGAAGGCAACTATCTAGGCGAGAACTCAGCCGGTGGGTCGGCACGGATGCCGAGTTTGAGTCCGGACCACACCGGGGCCATTAGTGAAGACTTTGGAGTGGTTTTGGCCGACTTGGAGCCCCTTGACGACTCCCCTGGGCCCCCCGAAGATGACAACCAATGACCGCTCGGGGCGAAGAAGTCTCGGAAACCTAAAGCTGCTGCGCGGCCCCCGTCTCCCGAGACCCTCGCTTTCTGGTCGGACCAGCCAGGTGAGCGTACCCCGGTTGGTCACTGGAAGAGACCTCCTCCACGCGAGTGGGATGATCGGAGGCTCCGTATAGCTGTGGAGCAAAGCAGGTTGGTCGACAATAATCTAGTAGTGTATCGGGGCGACTGCGGGGTGCCCGGATCGGTCCACCTTTTTCTTCCRTATGAAGCRGAGCAGATTCACCGTCCGCCGGCCTCGTGTACTACTCTATTCTCGGATAGTCTATGCTTCGGCGTCTCGTTCCCACTCCCCCGGCTATTGACGGACATTTTGAACGACCTAAGATTTCCTATCTTTCAGCTCCATCCCCTGGCCGTCGCTCGTATATTGGGCCTCTTTGTACTTTTCAACCTYCATAATTRGCCAKCCCCRTCTCTCGAGGAGCTCCGTTGGCTCTASATTTTTAAAGCAGCGGGTGGGKCAGACTCGGGCTTTTACTACAGTTCAGTTCGGTCAGGGACTTTTAAGGATATCGTGACCGGTCTCCCCGACTCTCTGCATGATTGGGAGTCCCGTTGGTTCTACGTCGGGGGGGACTGGCAAACACGGAACCCCGATGGATCAATTTATCCTCCCCCTAAGTCTTTTATGAAATTTGGTTAGTGCTTCCTTGAACACTTTTCTCCTATTTCGATCTAATCCTTATTGTTTGTTCCTTTCTTTTCATAGTATCGTAGAGCAGAAGAAGCTAGCCAGAAGTTCGTTGCTCGCCTGTTCTCACTTTTGGATTCCAACCCGGAGGAAAGGAATTACAGGGTATTGCTTACAAAGGCAAAACTCCGAAGAGCTGGACTTAGGGACTCGCCGCTCCGTGCTCACCTCGAACCCTCCATTCCTGGTGAGTTGGATGATTTATTTGTCATTTTCAGCTTGATGGGTTATGTTTTCTGTTTGGTGATGTTTGTTTGGCTGAGTGCTTTATTATTTCTGGACTGTTTGTTAGCTGATGTTGCCGAGCCGAGCTCCATAATCTGGGGTACTCCTGCTCGGCAATTATTCTGTTCGGCGTTTGCTGCTCGTCGTTTTGCCATCGGCGCCTGCGTCGAGTTGGATTTTTGGTCTGAGCTCAGCCGCACGAGCGTTTCTCTGCTCGTCATATGTTCTGCTTAGCGTCGGTTGTTCGTCGCTTGGGCGTCGGCGCCTGCATCGAGTTGGATTTTTGATCCGAGCTCAGTTGCTCGAGCGTTTTTCTGCTCGGCACATATCCCGCTCGGCGTTGGCTGCTCGCGTCGGTGCCTGCGTCGAGTTGGATTTTTGGTCCGAGCTCAGCCGCTCGAGCATTTTTCTGCTCGGTGTGCCTCTGCTCGGCACATGTCCCGCTCGGCGTTGGCTGCTCGCGTCG
>BMAC01000071.1:96131-113515 GCA_014905375.1 Phtheirospermum japonicum
CCCATCTAAATATTCTAGGCGGTAAGCCCCGTGTTGAAGAACTTCTGATATCTTGAATGGTCCTTCCCATTTTGGTTTGAGGGCACCTTGGTGTGGCCCGAAGATGCATTTGAGGACCAGATCACCGATTTTAAAGTTTCTGGGCTTCACTTTTGAATTGTAGTAACGTTCGCTTCTTTGCTTGTAAATGGCATTCTTTAGCTCGGCCTCCATTCTTCTTTCTTCAAGGAGGTCGAGTGCAGTTCGGCAGGCTATATCATTTTTCTCTTCCTCAAAGTGCGCTATCCGATAGGAGGGTGTTCCGATCTCGACCGGTATAAGCGCCTCTGATCCGAAAGCTAGTGAGAATGGAGTTTCGCCTGTGGACGAGCGTTGCGTTGTTCTGTACGACCATAAAACACAAGGTAGTTCTTCTGGCCAGCTACCTTTCAGATCTTCCAATTTCTTCTTCAGCGTGTATTTGAGGATCTTATTAACCGCTTCGACTTGTCCGTTTGATTGGGGATGGTATGGTGTGGAGAAACTGTTTTTGATGTTCAGCTCTCCACAAAATGCCTTAAACCTCTTGCTGTCGAACTGCTTGCCATTGTCAGATACTATTGAGAGTGGTACCCCAAACCTACATATGATCGATTTCCAGACAAAATTGATGATCTTCTGGTCRGTTATAGAGGTCAATGGTTCGGCTTCTGCCCATTTGGTAAAGTAATCSACYGCCACTACYGCATATTTCACTCCTCCTTTGCCYTGCGGTAACGGACMAATCAGGTCTATTCCCCATTTAGCGAACGGGCATGGCGAGTATATGGAGTTGAGGATTTCAGCTGGAGAGTTGATCTGGGGTGCAAATACTTGGCATTTTTCACACTTTCTGACCTTCTCAATCGCGTCTTTTTTCAAGGTCGGCCAATAATATCCCTGTCGGATGAGTTTGTGAGCTAGTGATTGTCYTCCAGCRTGGTTTCCACAGATGCCYTCGTGTACTTCTCTCAAYGCATATTCGGMATCCTRTTCATTCAAGCAGCGGAGTAAGGGAATGGAATACCCTCTCTTATACAACAGTCCATCGACAATGGTGAACCGAGCTGACTTTGTTCGTATTGACCGTGCTTCAGCTCGGTCTTTCGGGAGCACCCCTTCGTTTAGATAAAGTATGAATGGTTTCATCCAGCTTTCCTTTAGGTCCTGAACTTCTTTGTTCTGTTCGGCTTGACTAGCCGAGTAAGCGGCGGCGGCATCGAGTGCCGTTGTTGAATGGTGGCTGACTGTCACTGTATCCAGCTCTTCTACTCCGAGGCTCGACGCTAGCTTGGCTAAAGAGTCTGCTGGGACATTATCATTTCATGATACGTGAACGACCTCAGCTTCAAACTTGGCTAGACGTGCTTTTGTGAGTTCAAGATATAATGCCATTCTGGGTTCCTTGGTTTCGTACTCTCCGTTGACCTGATTTACTACTATTTGGGAGTCACTTTGAATTTTTAGGTTCCTGATCCCCATTGAGGCGGCTGCTTCCAGGCCGGCAAGAAGAGCTTCGTACTCGGCCTCATTGTTGGTCAGGGGGAACTGGAAACGTACGACCGAGCAAAAAGGCTTCTTTTCGGGACTTACCAATACGATTCCAGCTCTAGCTCGTCCGGTTGTTGAGGATCCATCGACGTACATGTACCATTGCTCCGCTTCTGCCGGAATTGGTTCAACCGCCGGAGTGAATTCAGCTATGAAGTCGGCTAGGGCTTGTCCCTTAATGGCTGTTCTTGGTTAATATGTTATGTCAAATTGTCCGAGCTCAACTGCCCATTTGATCATCCTTCCTGAAGTGTCAGGGCGGTGCATGATTTGTTTCAACGGGAAGCTCGTCAGTACCACTATTCTGTGTTCCAAGAAGTACGGGCGTAACTTTCTTGAGGAGGTGACAAGGGCGAATGCTAGCTTTTCCATGGCCGAATATCTTAGCTCGGGATCATGTAGGGCGTGGCTCGTATAGTACACCGAATGCTGTCCGTGCTCATTAGTTCGGACGAGTACCGAGCTGACTGCCGCCGCTGAGATAGCTAGGTAGAGATGCAGCGACTCTTCCTTGACTGGTTTTTTTAAGGTTGGCACACTTGCCATGCATTTTTTGAGCTCTTCAAAGGCTGCTTGGCATTCCTCAGTCCATTTGAAACTTTTGTTTTTCTTGATCGCTTCGAAGAAGGGTTTACACTTGTACGTGGACCTGGATATGAAACGATTCAGAGCGGCCATTTTGCCAGTTAAACTCTGTACTTGTTTTATGCTTCTGGGAGGTTGTAGTTCAGTTACAGCTCGGATTTTATCTGGGTTGGCTTCAATGCCTCTTTGGCTTACCATGTAGCCAAGAAATTTTCCTGAGCTAACTCCAAATGAGCATTTCTTTGGATTCAACATCATTCGGTAAACACGCAAAACTGAGAACATTTTATTCAGATCTTCAATGTGATCAGTTGAGTACAAGGATTTGACAAGCATGTTATCTACATAGACTTCCATAGTCTTTCCTATCATTCTAGCAAACATTTTATTAACTAAGCGCTGATAGGTAGCCCCAGCGTTCTTCAGGCCAAAGGGCATCATTGTGTAGCAGTAGAGACCTCTCGCCGAATAGAACGATGTGTTTTCCTGGTCCTCTGGGTGCATCGGTATTTGATTGTACCCTGAGTAAGCGTCCATGAAACTCATCAGTTCATGTCCCGCGGTTGCGTCCACCATATAGTCAATGTGAGGGAGCGGATAGCTGTCTTTGGGGCAAGCCTTGTTGAGATCAGAAAAACCAATGCATAGCCGCCACTGGCCTGTTTGCTTCTTGACAAGAACGGGATTAGCCACCCAGACCGGGTATCTGACCTCACGGATGAACTTGTTGTCGAGGAGCTTCACGACTTCTAACTCCAGCGCCTCGTATCGGTCCGGGCTGAGTTTTCTCCTTTTCTGTATCACCGACCTGACATTCTTATCTATGTTGAGCCTATGGCAAGCCTGCTCAGGGTCGATGCCTTGCATGTCAGCGTGCGTCCAGGCGAAGACGTCTTGATTTGCTTTCAGAAAGCTTATCAACTCAGACCTGATGGGATCCTTGAGGTCATGGCCGAACCGGACTTGTTTGTTTGGGTCGAGTTCGTCGAGCGATACCCAGTCTAACTCCTCCACAGGCTCAGCGTGGGTGGCCTTTCTCTTCAAGCTTGGCTTCCGCGGACCCAGTTCATCCTCAACATTCTTCATGCCGACCCCGATCTCCAAGTCGGCATTCTCTGCTCGGTTTTTGACATTTTCAAGCTCCGACATTGGTTCTTTCCCCAGGCCCCGGCCTCGGTCCCTGCTCAGGTCGGCGTCCTCCTGCTCGGTAGGTTTGCAGCTGGCTTTTTCGACTTGTAATTTCAGTTCTTTATTCTGCTCGGAATTATTGAGCTCGGTTCTTTTTGTTCGGCATTGATGCCCAGAGAGCTCCTTTCCCGCTTCTTCTTTGCTTTTTTCGTTGTGGTCGAGCTTGGCATTGTCACTGATTTCCTGATCAGAGCAAAATCTTTTCTCCACTTCTCTTTCTGTGAGTTCGGCATCCATTTCTGAGCTCAGCACGCCCTTGTTCTCCGACTCTTCATTCGCTTCCTTGCTCGGTTCTTTGCTTTCTTCCATCGGCTCGACCATGTTGATTTGTTTTGGCCTGATCGACCAACTACACTCCCTAGCAGCCACTTGATCTCCTCGGTGCTCACATTCACCTAGGGTGCCTGGGAATTTGATCGAGTAGTGATAGACGGACATTGCGCCTCGGAGGTCGTAAAGAGCTGGTCTGCCGATGAGGGCGTTGTAATCGCTCGGGACATCAATCACCTTAAAAGTTGTGAGGATGGTCCTTTTCTCTTCTCCGGTGCCAAACTCTACAGATAGTCTCACCTGAAAAAGGGTCTGTACATAGCCGCCGCTGATTCCCCTGATCCTGTCCTCACATGGTTCGATGTACTCTTTTGGCACCCTCATCCTTCGGAAGGCTGGTAGGTAGATTATACTTGCGTACGCTCCCGGGTCTACGAGGACTCGATGAGTTTGGATTCCAAGGATGGGCACAGTAATAACGAGGGCATCTGAGTGGGGATGGTCCAGCGGGGCTGCATCTGAGTCGTGAAAGGTGAAGGACGATACAAGCTTGTCCTCTTCTTCTGATTGGTCATCAAAATGAAAAACGTCAGATCTCATGACTTTTGTTTTTTGAATTGAGCTCCTAGCCTCTCTGATCAGGATCTTTCTCTTCCTATTCGAAATATCTTCCTCAGCTCGGCTCGTATTAATGAAGGTCAGGATTTCTCGCGGGGCCCCGGCCCCCATAGGTGGTGGTGGGGGTGGCTGATTGTTTCCTCTTCATTCTTGCCGGACTTGATGATTCTTTGAGAACGGCAGCAGATTCCGATCATCACAAACTTTTATCAGGGCACGGACTAAATCGTGGCACTCTTCTGTGTTGTGCCCGATCGATCCGTGGTACCTGCAGAACCTCTTTTTGTCCAGCAAGGAAGGGTCTTTCTTGATCGGCCGAGCTGGGGGAAGGATATCTAGGTCTTTGATCTGTTCAAAAATTGTGGCCACTGCCATCGAGTAGACTTCGTTGTACTCTGCAAGGAGGTCTGTGTGTTTGTCTTGTAAGAGTTTTTTGGACATGATTGCTTGAGAGCTTGGATTTTTGTCGACTTGACGAGCTGGTTTGTGATGCTGTGGGAAGGAAATTACTGGAGCTGACATGTTCTGTTCGGCTGCGATTTGTGACGTGGCCAGAGCGAGGAATTCTTGGAAGGTTTGCGGGTCTTGCTGGTTATTTACCCATTTGAAGAAGGAATTGTCCGACAATCCATTCTGAGCTAGGATGAGCAAGGCTTCGTCGCCACACGGCTGAGATTTTGAGAATTGCTTTGTGAACCTGGCTATGTATCTCTTCAATGACTCATTTGGCTGCTGCACTATAGTCGCGATAGCTCTCTTGGGTGCGACGGTGGCTTTGGAGACCATAAAGTGTCCTCGGAACGAGGACCTACTGTGGCCATGAACAAATTGAATGACGTGGAAGCGACCGGTACCACCTCAGAGGGACTTCGTCCAGGGTCATGGAGAACATTCGGCATCTGTAAGTGTCAGACGCGCCGAGCATGTCCATGTAGTTCTGGTAATGGCTCAGGTGTGAATCGGGGTTGGTGCTTCCCTTGTACAAAGCAATTGGGGGGATTTTCAGCTTTCCTTCTAACGGCTCAGAGAGGATTTGGACAGATAGGGGGGACTCGTCATCATACGCCGAGCTGGTCACAATCGTTCGCGAGATCGGGTATGTGGGTTGGACCGGGGGGGTGGTTTGCTTGGCCTCCAGTTCGGCAATCCTTTTCTTCAGAAACTTCAACTCGGCCAATTCATCGTTTGGCTTGCCTGGGATGCTTACGGCCATGCTTTTGCTGTTGGCCGACCTCACTGGGAGATCCTCTCGTGCTTTGCTGGTTGTCTTTCCGAGCCGGGCAAAGACGTTTTGAGGGGAAGAGAATGTGAGGCGGCGTGCGATGGGAGGTCTATCGAGCCTGCTCTTGGCATTCGGCTCAGCCTCTTCCTCCAGCCTTCTTTTTCCATTTTTCTTTGTTGCCTCCCGAGCCGGATCTAACTCTGCTTGACCCTCCCGAAGGTCAACATTTTTAGGGTTACCGACCAGAGCTTCAGGTGTTAGGATTGATTTTGCTGCTTTATTCATCATCTCCTCAAATTCTTTGGCAAAAGCAGGGTGCTGCATGAACGATCTGACCTGTTTTGGGTCGAGCTCGTTCGGGCCCGATTGGACAGTCCTTTCATGGCGCTCCTTACCAGGATTTCTCCTTGAACTCTCTGAAGGATCCATGCTGAAAAGTAGGATGAGCAGAGATTTAACTTTCTTCTCTTTTTTTTTTTTTTACCAAACTCAAACACAACGAAGAGCTGAAGTTCAGCTCCTCAGAAAAAATGAAGAATCGGGCAGAAGACAGAAAATCAAATTCGAAGAGCTGACTGAGCAAGTGGGACTGCAGATCACAAGAGACCTTCCTTCTAGCGCCATTTTGTTTATGTTAAGAGTAACACAAAACCAATACAAAACCAAAAATAGTAAAATGAGCAGCAATCAGATAGCAGAAAACGAGTGGGAAAAAGTGCTTAACTTTTATTCCTCAAAATCTGTTCGGATCGGCCTTAGCCGGACCCTTTTTACAGGTGCTTGACCTTTCAAATACAAGCTTTCTCTCTCTAAAGCTCTCTATGTTTCTCTCTCTAAAAAATTGGGGATCCCTTCTCTCTCTCTTGGAGAGGCTATTTATAGTTTTCCATCAAAACCCTAATTAGACACCTGGCACTCTTCTCATTGGTCCCTTCCAAAATATCTATTCCCGTATCCACCGCCTCAGTGCCGGCCTCAAACATGTCCCTCCGACTTAACTCCGAGCTTAGATATTTTTTCTTTTCGGGCTGACCTAATGTCTCGAGAACCAGCCGCTGCCTTTGGAATGGTCTCTGCTCGGCAGGATTGCAGAGTTCGCCAGCGCGGTGCCTCCCCTGATCGGCATCGCTAAGCGGGGGCGCTCAGATCATCCGCCCGCCCTCGAAATGGTCTCTGATCGGCAGGCCTCCCGAACTCGTCAGTTTGGCTCCGCCTCTGGCCGGCATCTCTGGGCAGGAGAGCCCGGCATGCTTTTCGCGCGGCCTGCGACACCTTGCTCGGCGGGCCTTCCGAACTCACCAGCTTGGCGCCACCTCTGGTCGGCATTATCGGGCGGGAGTGTTCGACATACTTTTCACGCGGCCTGCGACACCTCGATCCGCAGGCCTTTCCGAGCTCGTCAGCTCGGCACCAACTCTGGCCGGCACCTCTGGGCAGGAGTGCCCGGCATGCTTCTCGCGCGGCCTGTGACACCTTGCTCCGTGGGCCTTCCGAGCTCGTCAGCTCGGCACCACCTCTGGCCAGCACCTTTGGGCAGGAGCGCCCGGCACACTTTTCGCGCGGCCTGTGACACCTTGCTCGGCGGGCCTTCCGAGCTCTCCAGCTCGGCACCACCTCTGGCCGGCACCTCTGGGCAGGAGTGCCCGGCACACTTTTCGCGCGGCCTGTGACACCTTGCTCGGCGGACCTTCCGAGCTCGCCAGCTCGGCACCACCTCTGGCCGGCACCTCTGGGCAGGAGTGCCCGGCACACTTTTCGCGCGGCCTGTGACACCTTGCTCGGTGGGCCTTCCGAGCTCGCCAGCTCGGCACCACCTCTGGCCGGCACCTCTGGGCAGGAGTGCCCAGCACACTTTTCGCGCGGCCCTCGGCGTCCTGCTCGGTGATACGGGCCCCTGCTCGGCGAACCTTTCAAGTTCGGCCGGGTGTCGTCGCACAGGCGTCCCAGGAATGCCCGGCACGTCATGCGTTTGGCTCGGGTTCTCCTTGACCATCAACATTATTGAACATGCAGTAATATTGGGAAAACTAATCTCAAGTACCTATTATCCCAAAAGATTCCACAAGAAATGTTTACACTAAATATTTTATCAAGATCAAAACACGGGCTGAGGCAAGGATCAAGCATTTGGACAGCAAGGAAACTAAGGTTGTAAGAAAACATATCAAATTGATCATTTTTTTTGTTTTTAAAAATGAATTATTGAAAAACAAATCAGTGCCTTAAGAATGGTTTTGGAAATTTACAAAATTACATCATAAAAGTGGGTGATGCGGTTAGAGAAAGAGGAACTTTAAATTCATCAACTAATAAGGAGAAAAAATATACTTCTAGTCATAAGAATCAAAATCCTAACTAAAAGGACTTCACCTTATCCCACCGCCGGCTGCTCCTTCCCTTTGTTCTTCACGTCATATTAGACCATCTCCAACGGACTCCCTATAATGGCTCCTTAGTTAATTTAGGGGGTCAAAATAATAAAATTTTCTCCAATAGCCTTCTTATAGGAACTCCTCAAATTTAGGAGGTCCCTACATTTTCTTAAATCTCTCTACATGTAGAGATCCAAACATGGCTCCCTATTATTATTATTATCATTATTTTTTAAATTGACTCCCTATAAATGTATGATAAAGAGTTTATTAATGGGGAGTCGGTTGGAATAAAATTAGAATAGGGAGTCCCTAAAATAGGGAGCTGAAATAAGTAGGGAGTATGATAAAATAAAGTGGGATAGAGAGTCTGAAATAATAGAGAGACTTAGTTTAGGGAGTTTGATAGACAGACTGTAATCTCGAGTAAGTCACACTTTCCGTCCCGCTGCTGGGTAGTGGGTCCACAAGCCCATATGATGACCCGCTCCACAAATTCCAACTCCTGCCCTAATTCACCATTTCCGGACGCAGAGTTTTCCAATCTCCCGTTTCCATCAAAAACTCAAATTCCGATGTCCAATGTCTGGAACCCTCTAAACTCGTTCATTTCAGGTCACACAATTTCATTTAACACCGAAAATCCAAATCCCCCTCACCATGCGTAAGCTTCGCCTATTTCTCGAAAGACCACCAAAAAAACCGCCACCTTTGTTACCTCCTCGCCGTCGGCCGTCGAGCCAATTTCAGCTACACCAAATTCTTCAAGGCTTAACCTTCCTACTCTCACGTCCAATTACGAAAAAACAGCACCCAATTCTAATAGAAGAAAAAATTTCTCAAAAATGGGCGTCAATCCCCTTTTGGAAAAAAAAATGGCGAAACTCCTACCGACACTCCTCCGACCAAATTGTACATGCTCCACCCAACCCCACATGATGTCGAAGCTAACCCAGAAACCCCAAATCCTTCTCATTTTTCCCTTGAAGAGAGAGAAGTAGCCGCTGCCATCGCCGCAGCTAGGGTGGCCCGGCAAACGGCCTACTCCGACACCGGCCTTCGTGGTTCTTACGCCTCCTACAACTCAAGAACATCCACCTATGCAGTCCTCACCGGGTGGCCAAGGCCCGACCTTCAACCCGACATCCCGAATAGCCCCGAAAAACCCTACGCCGGCAAAATCCTATGCGGAAGCAACCTCACCAGGCCTCTTGAGATCCTCTACAGCAGTCGATAGGTCCCTCGAGATTCCAGAGGCCATTTTCACTTTGTCGGAGCATTTGCAAGCTTTGGCTGATTTTAAAAATGCCATCGTTGGAAAATTTTCGTCCGTGAAGCCCAAAAATCAGGTAATTCGCTTCCTTGCCAAAATAGGTTACACGGGGTGCAAACCGACGTATATAAATTCCCGGCATGTTTTGATAAGCGCCGGTGATGAATGAGTGCTTTCAGAGTTGTTGATGAGGCAGGAATTGTTAATCGATAGTTTTCCGATGCGTATTTTCAAATGGTCACCAAGCTTTGACTTCAAGGTTGAACTCCCGATCGTCCTGGTGTGGAGTCGGATCCTCTATCTACCTCTTCAATGGTTCGATTTGGGGACTTTAAAAATAGTTTCTAGTTTGGTTGGAGATTTTTTAAAGCTGTACGGGCCGACACTCAATAAAACTCGGGGTGATTTCGCTCGGGTGTGCGTTGTCATCAACTTGGTTAATCCCCTCCCTCGGAAAATTGTTGTTCATTGTGATGGCACACGTATTTAGCTTGATGTGGAATTTGAAAAAATTCTATCGTATTGCTCGCATTTCCATCACCTTGGACACGTCAAAATCTCCTTCAAAAACTGCTTTGAATAAGCTTTTTGTCCTTTCTTTCATTCAGCCCAAGCCCGGCCTGCCAGTTCCTTCTATAGGTTTTATTTCTTCCCAGTCCGGTAATTCTTTTCCCCCAGCCCAAACTTGCTCCCAGCCCATTAACTCTCTCTCTCCCTTTCTTCAGCCTACTCTGCCCAGGCCCATGATCCTCCTTCCCTCTTAACCCCTAACTCTTTCGGCCCACTTTCTCTGCCCACCAAATCGGCCCAGACCACCCCAACTAAACCCTCTCCAGCCCAGCCTCCCTGGCCGACCTGGCCCGACCTGCTAAGTCTTGCCTGGCCCATTCGGTCTATCATCTCCTCCAGCCCGATTTTTGACATTATTCCTCTCGTTGTCGTTCTGGATAATACCTTAGCCGGCCTCTTGCTTTAGCATGATTTCAGGACACCACCCCCTCCCCCCCCCCCCCCTTCAAATCCCTCTTGCTAATGAGGTTGAAGTTGGCACCTTTCTCGACTCGGTGAACTTTGTTGGAGTTACCCTCTTGCGAGATAATTCTGATTCAGAGGAAGAGCCCGAGCCCGTCAATACTATCATCTACTCCTTACGAGCCACCAAAACCATCGGCAAGAAATGCTCTCGAGCATCCAAAAGAAAGTCAAATGAAGATTTGTTTAGAGTATGATTGGTCGTGTAGGGGATTCAACTTCCCAAACTTATTTTATTTGATGTCAATTGGTCATGTAGGGGATTCGGCCCCCTGTATCTTTTTTAATATATATATTTCGCACTTTATCAAAAAAAATTCTAAAATACCAGAATGCATTAAGGAATCCCATAATGCAAAGTAGGTATTTGCTACGACATTTAAAAAGCAATCATATTTTATCATCTGATACAAAGCACTCAAGAGATTTTAACAATATACTTCCAGTCAAACATCAATACAAAACATGAAGCTTAATTTAACCGGTAGCACAACAGTATCAAAAATTTTGACACAAAAATGCTTGCTGAAAATTGAGTGCATTAGACATACCTAGAAACAAAAGTTGAAATGTGCAACAACAAAATGCATAAATCACTTTAATTCAAGAGGAATGGTGGTTACCGGCAAACATAGAAACAAACTATAAAGTCAGTGAGGATAAAGGTAAGTTAAATGAGGTAGAACCATCAATAGAACATTCAAGTATGATAAACAAACACAGTTTTTTTGACATTACGATACGGGGAAAAAGTTGGAAATACTAAAAAAAATGAAATATGTACCAAAGAAAAAACCTTATAAAAAGGAAAAGCACACAACACCACATTGCTCTTCTTTTTCTTCTTATAATCTCAAACTAAGGAAGTTTTAGTGATTATCTACCAAACGAGAGAAATTTCAGGACAACCAAATTCATGTTTGATCATTGGGTAAATCAATATTGCAAAATTGAAATAGTAAAAATTAGGTAGAGAAAATTCACGGCTATTTATAACACCTGCCCAAGATTAAAAAGAATGAATAAAGATATACCTTCCAATAATAAGTAATGTCGCTGGTTGACTTTTTGAGGCGGTAAAAGGTGGCAGCTCAAAATTTCCCATGTCTTCATACCACTTACTTTAATGGGACCTGAAAAAACAAATAGCAATCAAGGTAAAACTATGATATTAACCAAATTATTCATGTTTAGATCAAGAAAATATTTCAGACATCAAATAAATAAATAATACCCAAGAACATGGCAACAACCATCATAAACTCTCATGGATAATAAACCCATTAGCCCAACACTCATACACAATAAGCAAAATTTATATTCATATTCACCTGTAATTAGCATCACAATATGTTTATAATAATCATGAAAATCCCAAATGATGCCCAAATAACCAACAAGATCCATAAAAAAAAAAGTCTTTGAATGCGGAAAAGAGATATGAGAACAATACAAACAAAATTCTCTGAAATTATGATTATGTCTTTTGCCAGGTCTCCAACATTTATTCTATTGCTTTACAAAATTTAATGGACAAGAAAACACTAATCGTTCAACAACTCTTTCAAATTTATATCATGGACATATAAAATGAATATTATTTTGTATAATCCCATGTTTCACGAACAATCACATCGGAGCTCAATGTCTATTCTCAATCACATCACATCTAAACAAAATCATAAACGATGAAATGAAACAGCTAAAAACATTGACATCCACATACGCTCATCAATAGTTGCAAAAATAGTCGAATTAAGAAAAATGAAAACATTGAATTTACCTGGCTCCCACAGCTGGTATCCAAAATCCAAATTAGAAATTTGGAATCTAATGCACCTTCTATCATTTCGTAGCAGAATCTCTCTACAATTTTCCCCAATAATATAATGGCTCCCTGATTTGAGTATAGAAAAAAAAAACTATTTCTCAAAGTGGAGCTGACCAACACAGTAGAAACTCCTATATTGAAATAACTATCAATTATCAAATATAATCTACATACTTATGAATAAATAAATAGGAAAAGAATTACAAAACTTCACAACACAATGACAACATGAATAGTACATAGAAATCTCGCCACAAAAGTCAAAGCCATAATCTTTATTATCATTTCAAACGGAAAACATCATGTCATCTTTATTCCTTTAATTAAGAAAAATTAGAATTACAACCAAAAACATATTTTAGAGTTAAAAAAAAAATAAGAATTCCTAAACATAATTCCTGCAGCAAAAACAATCTTCTTTCCAAACATCAAATTAAAGAAACCAAAAAATAAGCTCCATAAATCAACTTATCAAAATAACATAGAAAATCCCGAAATATCTCATGTTACTAAAATGGATACAATAAAGAAAAAGAACTCAACTCGTTTTGCATCGTTATAATAGTTTTAGTTTAGTTTTCAGAATAAACTTCTCAAATTAGCGACCAATAATTCAAAAGTTATGAACAAATTACGCAGGAAGACAATATCTTTTTTAATTGGGTCATTCAATTATACAAAATCAAGATCAAGTTGTTTTAATGAAAACACATAAATAGGCTAATAATATACCCAGGAAAACTTGAAAGTCTATCCCCATACAAAAACTTTTAGAAGGACCCAGTCACATTGCTGATTTCTCAACATGACCAGTCAAGATCACCAAACCACATAGGGCAACGGAAGCACACTACAAATAATAATTAATTATACTCTAAGACAAAAAAATTAAAACTAAAACATACATCTCATTCAGTACAGAATTAAGCCAATATATGGTCCGTAGAAGAAGAATGAAAAGGCTAATTACCTAAAATTATTTGAATTTGAGTTTTAGTTAGTAGGAGAAGAAGCAAAGAAGTACTCTCACTTCGTCTGGGACGCCGCCCTCTCCTTCGATGGCCATTTTTATATGTGTGTGTGTAAAACCACCAATGAAAACAAACAAACCTCATATTTAGAAATAACCAATTATTGATCATAGAATTCTATAATGCGCTAAAATTCTGGAGTTAAAATGAATCAACATCAATTCACTTATTTTATATTGGTGTTTGTCACTATCTTCCATTTGAGTTTGAGATTTTACTTTTTGCATAATTCGGTTTGAAACTCCTAACAATGTCCTCTCTCATCATTTGATAAATCAATATTACTTTATTCCAAGCATCCAATATTCTCATTTAAACCGCATTTCTGGCTTTCGCGGGATTACTTCATTATTAGATGTACTCGATGTCTCTCCTATCCTTTTAAAATTGGTTGCATATTTCAAATTGTCTAAGTTCTCATATCAACATTTTATTGACTACTTGTACTCTTTCGTTTCAAGCAATCAGAGCAAATTCATTTGATGCTAAACGTACAGAGATGTAAATTGCTATGTTTTTACAATAATATATATAAAAAGATATAGATAAACTAATTAAAAATTATCAATATTTCAAATTAGAAGAAATGTCTTATGGTTGCAAATGATTCTTCTTCTTAGATTTCTTGTTATTGTACTGCAAATGGAGGAAATATTTTCCAATGATCATCTGCATGCACTTACTACTAATAATCATGCAGATATACAGCACTAAGTTGTTTAAAAATACCCCCTCTTAAGATGCACTTTTGTAAGATAAAAACAAGTTGGGCAACACTCTTTTTATGCCGGATTAACGGATCATTCGTTGGGCCAAAATTTCATATCAATACATTATAGTGCAAAAATTAATACATTATAATAAAAAACCAATATATCATAGTATAAATAAATTATAGTACAAAAAACCAATATAGCACGGGTCAGAGATTTAAGAAAAACTAATACCTTAAAGTACAAAAAGAGCAATACATCACAGTACAAAAACCAATACATTATAATATCGGGTCAGATGGCCTAACGGGTTATGACCCGTTAATATGGCCTAACACAAATGTTTGCCAAACAAGTTTCAATAAGGATTTGTATTTTCTAAAGATATACATAATATCCTAACAGAATGATTATTAAGGATATACACTTTACCATTATCTACCGGTTGAGGCTATAAACTCTTGAACAATTGACTGCATGATTTGTAAATTTTATGGAATCTCATTCGGGCAGTCAAAAGCAATTTTAGCAAGGAGTCCCCACAATTTCGAAAAATTTACCTTGAAGTTTCGGGTCTATATATTCTGCCAATTTGCCGGATCAAGCTTTATGGTTCATGGGATCTTTGTTTGCCATGAAAAATGATAACTCCATGAGTATAGACGACAATCTACTCTGAGAAACAACCTGTGTTGATGTATACGGGAGCCATGTATCCCAACATTACAATGGATTTGAGAGCAGAGAAAACCACGTCATCAGCTAGAAGCTTGATTTTGATTTGAGATATTCTTCAAATTTTTCCAATGCTACAATCATTAATTTTAAGAACAATTAATAAAAAAAATTGTTATAAAATGCTAATAAAAAAAAGGGATTACCAATGACATTATACCAAAAGTGAAATATTTCCAAAAAGAAAATGGAAAGGGTCATCACAAAATCAACTTATTTCACTATACTCCTTGTCCCCAAATTTCATGAATGAAACATGAATCAGAAGATAAAAATAATTATTTTCAATCTGATGCCCAAAAAAAAAAAGGAAAACTTCCTGGCCTATACTATTTAGTAAAGAACGGTGACTAAATCACTAATCGCAGTTGCTAAAATTAAAGGATTGAACAAAAATCATCATCTTCGCCAACTTGACCTCTCGAGATCAGCGTTCTTTCACTCCCTTTCCCCCTCAAACCATTGCACTCATTACCATTGACAGCATAACCTCCATATCTGCCACTCCATTTTGTGAAAGCATCAGGAGGGTTGTATGCCTTTACGTTAAGAGCTTCGTATTATATTTATTTAATCTCGACATATAAATCATGCAAACTTATTACCATTTGATCCCATTCAACTACACTTGAGTTAATCTTAATATCAGTCTTCATCTCGTATATCACACCGTGTATCACACATTAAGAGCTAAAACATCACATTTTCAGCACATATATGCGATCTCAAATAAATATAAACACACACACACAAACAAATCGCATTAAAAAATTACAAACTCACATTAGAAAATATATTTCTCTAAAGAGAACTGGGGAATATTATACCTGATGATCACAATTGCAGGTGAGCACACATCAAAATCTTTGGATTTCTCTTCCTTCTGGTATTAATTCTTAAATACCAATAAAATAACAGATAAATCATTACAAAATTAAATAAATAAATAGAAAATTTTAAAATAAAAAGGTTGTGCATACATTTCACTTAAGAAAACATTAATCAAACAAAATTAAATACATTTGTATGGTTAAAAAAAGGGCAACCCAAACAAACTCGGAACATTCATGGTACTCATAGTGACATTTTAGTAGAATATCGAGATATCGTCTTACTTATTGCCATTTAAAAGACTTTCAAAAGGTAATTAGAGATCCAAAAGTTTAAGAGAAATAAGGTCAATTATCTATATCTATATATATATATTAAAGCAGATGTCTGGAGAGAGAAAAAAAATGTGGGTGGAATGCCACGTAAATGCCACGTAGGATTATTTTCTTTTTTTAGTTATGTAGGAATTTTATTGACATAATTATGATAGATATCTTATTTAATATTATTATGATTTGGTTTCTTTTTTTAATTAAAAAGCCACCTTGTATTAGTTTCCTATTTTAATTATGTAGGAATCTTTTTAACATAATTAGAATAGATACTCTAATTAATATTAAAATAATAAGAATTAATATTATATATATATATATATATACTTATATACATGGGATGCCACGTAAGATTATTTTCTTTTTTTAGTTATGTAGGAATTTTATTAACATAATTATGATAGATACCTTATTTAATATTATTATGATTTAATTTCTTTTTTTTAATTAAAAAGTCACCTTGGATTAGTTTCCTCTTTTAATTATGTAAGAATCTTCTTAACATAATTAAAATAGATACTCTAATTAATATTAAAATAATAAGAATTAATATTATATATATACTTATATACATATATATAATATATATATATAATCACTTATATGTTATTTTGATTTTCATTTTGAGTTATTTCTTTTTTGTTGTTATTTTTTTTTTCATTTCGAATCCAACATATCAAATTCGTCATGTTTTTAGAAACCTACGAAAGAAGCTGTGTACTTGGCCCGCTGAAAGATGCAATTTTCCATAATAAAAATAGTAATAAAAAAAGGAAAAGATGATTGCCTTAATTTCAATTTTAGAGAAACTACAGTTTCTTATTTGGCTGCCATTAAAGTTGCTAATGCATTTCCATAGGATTTTGTAATACACACTTGCATATTAACACATTTAAACTTAATGTAATCTGTTATTTTTATTTATTTATTTTTTCAATTTTGTTTATCTTTAATTATTTGAATTATTCCATTACTTTTATGATATACACCATGAAATTTTGTTGTGTGTTTTTCCCTTCTTTTTTTCTTTGTGTGTGTGCCCTCATGCTTGATTCAAAATTTGAAATTCTATTTGTCTAATATAATTGATTTTTTACAGCCACAAGGAGATTGCGTAGAGCAGCACAATAAAAGCCATGGCTGGCGCAACGTTCATTTTGAGTGCAAACGCAAGGAGGCCTATTATTTGGTTATGATTTCTAATTATTATTTTTCTTTGTTGATTGTATAATTAGTGATTTTGTTTAGTTGGTTATAAGGTCGTCTATAACTTAAAGGGATCTATGTAACTTAAAGGGACCTATGAACTTGAGTCACGTTGTTACTTATTATTATTATTTTTTTTTTTATAATTATAAAATTTGTACTTGAAAATTGACATAATTACAAAAAGAAAGAAATACATATTACATTTCCTCCATTTTTATCGATACATTATACGCCCATATCGTATCTATACCTGCCATTATATCACCCGAAAATTCTAGAAGCCAACCTTATATTTAATTACCTATCATGCAACCCAACCCATAGACCAAACTCGACACCCTTATGATTGCTAATATGGATATTTTTTGGGTAATTGATATTTATAATACACATTATAAATTTCTATTACTTTTGATGAATTTTACATATTTTTGCATTTCCTATATTTGCCCGCGAAATCGCGGGTTTTCACACTTAGTTATATATATACTTATATACATATATATAATATATATATATATATATATATATATATATATATATATATAATCACTTATATGTTATTTTGATTTT
>BMAC01000071.1:125449-137264 GCA_014905375.1 Phtheirospermum japonicum
GGAATTATTCCGAGGGAATCCGTAATCCCTCGGAATAATTCCGAGGGAAATTATATTCCCTCGAAAATTTAATTAATTTTTTTTAAAAAATAATAAATGAAACCGAGGGAATCAAATATCCCTCGGTGTTCCGAGGGACTACTTCCCTCGGAAAACCACCCGTCGGTCATCCCTCGGTTTTTTGTTCGGTAAATATGGCGGGAACATTTGGCTCCCTGATTTCCGAGGGATTTTCCGAGGGAAAGTAAGTCCCTCAGAAAAAACCGAGGTATTTTTATTTCCCTCGGTGTTCCCTCGGAAATTTCCGAGGGAATTCCGTTCCCTCGAAAAATCCCTCGGAAATTTGCTGTTTTTTTGTAGTGCAAGGTGCCTCGAGTTGGCTTACTCTTTTTTTAAAAATCCTGTTGTTGTGTTCAGTTCCTCCTAGGTAGGGGCCGGACACTCCCTAAGGAAATTTTTGTGTTGGGCTCGGCTCCTCGTTGGCTGAGGTTAGCACCCCCCTTGAGTTGGCTAAATATCTGAGGTCGGATTTGTGCCTAAGTTTTCTTGACACCTCAGGTCAACTAAGTAATCTTGGTTAGCTTGATGCCTTTAATTAACTCAATGACTTAATTTGTCTCAATGCCTTTGATTTGCTTAATGCCTTTGATTGACTTATGCTTTAGGTCGGCTAAGTTCCTTTGAGTAGCTTAATGCCTTAGGTCGGTTATGTTCCTTTGAGTGGCTTGATGCCTGAGGTCGACTAAATACCTTTGAGTGGCATTAATGCCTTAGGTCGGCTAAATTTCTTATGTTGGCTCAACGCCTTTTTTTGTCTTAGTGCCTTAAATCGGCTCAATGCATTTGGATGGCTTAATGCCTTTGTTTGGCTTAATGCCTTAGGTCGGATCAATGCCTATGTAGGAATTAACACCTTAGGTTGGAGAATCATGCCTTAGGTTTTGTTTTATCTTATATTGGCTCTTTTGATGAGCTCGACCATATCAACTGGTCGGCCATGTAGATAGGCTCAATCATGTTTGGTCCTTAAGGTCTAATTTGCTTAAACTCTTCTCGCTTTGCTGAGCTTGAGATTTTTGGTTTTGCGGAAATGTGATGATCAAAAACTCTACATTTTTTTCAGCGGTTATCTGAGATGCGGCTAGAGCTAGGAACTCTTGAAGAGTTTTTGGATCTTGTTGGGTATTTATCCACTTGAAAGGGAGTTTTTTGAAAGACCATGTGCTGATATGAGAAAATCCTCATCGCTACACGGTTGAGTCTCTGAGACTCGCTTGGTGAATCGTGATATGTATCTCTTCAATGACTCATTGGGCTATTGCACGATAGTAACGGTGGCTCTTTTGGAAGAAACTATCAACTTGAACATTAGAAATTGCCCTCGGAAAGACGACCTCAGTTATGCCCACAAGGAGATAGATTGGTGTAGCAATGATCGGTACCATCTCAATGGGACCTCAAAGGTCATTGAGAATATGCGATAACAATATGCGTCAGTTGCGCCGAACATGTTTATATAGTTCTAATAATGGTCAAGTGTGAATCCGGGTCACTATTTCCCTTATAGAGAGTATTGACGGGACTTTTAATTGTTTAATCAATTGATCTAAACAGAGCTGAACGGACAAAGGTGACTCATCATTGTATGCGGAGCTGAAATTTTGGATAGATCTAGTTATCTAGCACGAATTTGGCATGGGGTACACCGTATGCGTGGACTCCAGCTCAGTATTCATTGTTTAAGATAATTTAACTCCTCAAAATCATCACCAAGGATCCGTTATGGGAGAGATATGCTCAGCTCATCTTGGCTTCTATTGTTGAGAGATCAGGGGGGTGGGGGGTGGTGGTGGTGGTGGTAAATCTTCGGAGGCTATGTAGGTATTTTAGGGTGGTCAAACACTATGCTATTGAAGGTCTGTCAAGCTTGCCTTTACTAATCATCTCGGAATCCTCATCGATTTTTCCTTTTTTATCCCAAATTGAGGCTTGGACTGGATCCTACTTAGAGTGTCCATCTAGTGGCTCAGCTTTTGCTTTAGCACCGACCTCAATTTAAAGTATCATAATTTCTTTTGTCACTTTCTTCATCAATTCTTCGAATTACCTAGTGATGGTGGGGTGTTGCATGAGTGATTGTACTTGCTCGGGGCTGAGATTGTTAAGGCTGGACTGAACGTCCTTTCCAAAATCCCATCTGAGACTTTTTGATGGGCTCATCGTGACCATATATAGAGCTGATGAGCTGCTACTCAAAATCTCGAATAAAGCAAAATATGCCCAATAAATGAAAAGTTGGGTTTGTGAACTGGCGAGTTGATTTTCAGTTCCTCATAATGAAAAAAATGAAAAAACTTGAGTTGAAGAGCTGACGTTGAGCTTCTAAATGAAACAGTAAAAAAAAAGTCAAGAACTAGAGAGCTGATGTTCAACTCATCAAAAAAATCGAGAAAAACTCAAGAGCGGGGGGATTTCAACAAACATTATGGTGAAGTATTTATTTCAGGTCGACTAAGCCATTTTATAGCATATGTTCAGTACAAGTCCCTTCCTCTAGTGCTATTTTGTATAAGCTAAATGTAGCTTAAGCAAATAAAATATTAAAAATAAGGAGATGAGCAAGAAAATATGTAGAAAATGAGTAGGAAAAAAAGCATAACTTTTATTCCTAAGATTCAGGTCAGATCGGCTTTAATTAGATCCTTTTACAAGTGTAGATGCTTGATTACAAGTTTTCAACCTCTAAAACTCTCTATGTTCTTCGCTCTTTGGAGAATCTGGGTTCATTTTCTCTCCTTGGAGAGGTTATTTATAGGTTATCTTTGAAAACCTAATAGACACATGTCACTCCATGATTGGGCATTGGATTTCTATGGGAACAAGATATCAAACCCAAAACCTAATCACGTATTTTCCACCGCCTTATTGTCGATCTTTGTGTCATTGTCGACCTATACAACTGGTGGGCACGGCTCGAAAGCCTTGGTGCTGGTCGGCCAGAGCTGCTTGGTAGGACGGGCGGGTGCTTGGCGCTGGGGGCTGGAGTTTCCAGGCAGCCCCAGCGTTGTTCGACCGAAGATGCTAGGCAAGATGGGCAGTTAAGGCACTAAGGGCGGGCGCTGCTCGGCTGAAGCTGCTCAGTAGGACAAGAGGGTGAGGCATTGCGGGCGGGCGCTACTCAACAACCTTGGCGCTGGTCGACCGGAGCCGCTTAGTAAACGACAGGTGCTTGATGAAGTGGGGCGAGACAGTTCGACACTGCTTGGCGTGGTCTGCTTAGCATCTGGTGCATGCGCGCCAGGCGCAGTGGGGGTGAGATTGCTCAGCGCAAGCTGCTCAGCAAGTAGTGCACACGCATTGGGCACTTCTCGACGACATCCGGCACTGCTCGACGGGACCTGCTCTGATGCTTCCGACATTGCTCAGCTAGTGGTTAGGCAACTCAAGCACTGCTCAGTGCCATTTGCTGGCGCATTTGACAAGAAAAGGGTGAGGCGTCTCGGTAGCCTCTGCGACACTCGACAGGATGGTCGTTGCTCGGCGCCATGTGCAGGCACGTCGGGAGCTGGTCGGCAGTTTTCAACACTAATCGGCGAGTGGCTAGGCAACATAGGTGGTTCTCGGTGCCATGTGTGGGCATTGGGCGCAAAGTGGCAAGACATCATGACAGCCTCGGCGGTAGGTGTTCGGCGGCCTGGGATCTGCTCAGCGGGAGCTGCTCAGCAGCTTCCGGCACTGCTCGGCAGCCTGTGGGCACTGCTCGGCAGCCTGTGGGCACTGCTCAGCAGTTGATTTTGCACATCTCGGCTAGCTCAACCAATTGATCTGATGGATTCTTTTGGGTTGTGATAAGTCTAAAAAGTTGAACTACCAAATAAAGGGGGTACTAACCTCAAAAATAGAGATCAGTGACCTAGATGAACTCCGAATATGACACAGCGGCCTCCAAAGTCTCCGCAATCGTCACAGCGACCTCGCCATTCCTGCAAAATAGCGCCTAGAATGGGCCGGATTTCGAGCCCRTTAAGGCCCTCCGACGCTTAAGTTAATAAGCGAAAAACACACTTCTTCTCTCTCAATAATATTAGTGCACACAGATAATAAATGCGTAAATCAGCATTAACCTTTAAGAAAGAAGTCAAGGGCTCCTTTTATAGGGATAGGAGAAGATTTCCAATAACTAGGGTTACCTTTCATAATAAGAATTCCATTCACCTTAGGATTCTACAATCGACTCTCAATTGGGACTCCTTACACATGGCAAGTTCCCATAAACAACAAACTTCTCCATAGATATCCCAATTAAGCCGGGGCATACAGCCCACAGGCCCATAATAATTCATGTACATTAAATCCACAAACGGGCTCAAGTACTCAGCCCAAATTACAAGAGATCGCGACCCTATATGAAAAGTCATCCCCATACTACAGGTCGCTACTCTTCACAAACAGCCCACTCAAATCATCACAGCTCGCCCACCTCCCAGGGGCACACCCTCCCTAGGAAATGAGGTCGCTTTCCACAAATAGTCATATTTATCATATAACTTCACGTACGATTATTTTAGTCCGTATCAGGTTGGGCTAATTTTACTTGATGGTTCAATTTTAGATATTATTTTAACCCAAACGTGGAGATGAATTTGGCGCAGGTATCTAACATTTGTCTATGTGGTTTATCAACATGGTGCATGGCAGGGATAGAGAAATAAAAGTTGTCTGGTGGTGATTGAGGGAGAAATCGAGAGCCGAGATAGGTAGAGTTGATGTTAGAGGTTATGGCGGCAAAAGAATCTTGTCGGCGGTGAGTTGGGATGCAACATTTGCTGGTTTGTCCTTGTTTCAATTTTGGATGCGATAAGTGGTCTTATTATTGTTATTTTACTTTATAATTTTAGATTTTTTTAATGACAAAACTTGACATCGATTGGTCAAAATATAAACATTATTTGACATTATTTTCGAGAAAATCGATGTTAGTGATTTTACGTGACATTTTTTATTTAAATAATTGATATTAAGTTTGAAATATATTACAATTATGCTATCGGCCTTTTGTAGTAGTGCGACTGATGTTCAATTATACCATCCTTTATTGACAAAACAGATATTGAAGTCATTTTTGTAGTAGTGTGGCCAAGTTTTTATTTTCTCAATGTGTTTTCTTTCTTGACAAGGTTTTTAATTAGGAAAATTCTAATGCACTATTTTTCTTATTAACTTGTCACCGGGGAATATTAAAGAAAAAAAAAATGTAGTTATTGTACATTTATCAACAACTAACTGATCATTGTGATTTAGTTACTCATATGTATTTGGTATTTTATATAAAAATAACTTTTGGTGAATAATAAGAAAATCATAATTATAATGAGTTTTACCCCTTCTTGTCTACTTCTTTTTCAAGATGTAATTTATACCAAAAAATAATATTACGTTATAAAATTTATATACTCATTTATTTTTTTTAACTTTTATTGGTACGTCTTATTAATAAATGTTTAGTTGATTACTAAAAATGAATGGCCTCTTAGTTGATTACTATAATCAACTACTAATTCACCTTGGAGCAGACTTGACAACTGATTTATTGGCAAGATGACGATTGGAAGGGATCGATCTTCACACAGGCTTAAAGCATAGTGCAAAAATCACACTCACGTATGGATGAGCCATGTAGTGTCTGACAAGAAGGTAAATATTTTGCCACTGTGACTATTACGTGTGACACAACATTCTAAATAAAAATCAATTAAAGGGCATTTTTAATATAGTGTTGGGACTTCGTATACGATCAAGACAGACTTGATAAAAGGTAATTAAGGAATTTAGATTTGACAAAATGGGTCAGCCTGACAGGCTCCATAATAGGGCGGGGCCAGCTCATATCTGGGCGCTGAAATATTGGGCCATTTGGTCCGGCCCGATAGATTGAACTTCGCCCGATTTATTGCCCGGCTTAAGAGTGTTTTACGAGGCTGGACTGGGATTTTCTTTTTCTCTTTTTCTTTTTTTTTTTTTTTTTTTTTTTTGCGGGCCAAAGGAAAATCTGGCTCGATCCCTCGAATTTCACCATTGCCCGGTTGGACCGACCTGTCATTTACCACCTCGTACCACTATGGAATTTTATAAAAAGGGATCGAATGAGACCTATACTATTTGATTAATAGCTAGCTAGACACATACATACCAGTATTGATGAATCACACCACGATATGATTATGATGAATGTACAGAACAAAAAGCAATTAACCACCACATGATTGATTACCATGCATAGTTTCTCCTTATTTGGAGTCTACTTATTTGATCGTCACATATAAGCTCTCTCAGCTAGAACAAGAAAATGCTAGTCACAGGTCCAACAAGCAAAGACAGACATGTAACAAAAAGCTTATGCAAAAGCTTATGCCAATCTCCAAAATCAAAAACCATCAGTTTGCTTTTCAGTACTCATGCATACGAAAACAATATCATACGGGATGATTATTCTGCTTCAGTATTGAACTCCTCCGGCCAATCAGCATACGGCTCACCTACCAAGTTGAGCATCCCACGCACCACGTCTCTCATATCGGGCCTCGAAGCCGGGCGTAATTTCATGCACTGCCTTGCCAGTTTCATAGCTTTCACCAACTCTGCCCTTGGGAACAGCCCATTCATCTCCGGGTCGGCCAGCCCAACAAAGTTCTCCTCTCTCATCACCTGAGGCCGTACAACACAATTATTATACATGATGCAGGATTTAAAAAAAAAAAAAGAAAAGAAAAAACAGTAATTGTCTTTAAGGATATTAGTAGTGTTACCCAATCAGCGACATAACGTGGACGTCTGGCATCCAGTGGCACAGTACCGGCGATAATCTCCAGCAACAGCACACCGAAGCTGTACACATCGGACTTGGAAGAGAGTCTGTCGGCGAGGGCGTGTTCGGGTGCCCAGTAAGGATGAGTGCCCATGAGCTCCGTCACAGTAACAGTGGATGACTGAGCATCGGCCGGTACAGATATCGCGATTCCAAAATCAGAGATCTTAGGGTGGTAATATTGGTCTAATAGCACGTTACTCGGTTTGAGGTCCCTGTAGATAACCCGAGGATTAGCTCCGTTGTGAAGGTAGCTCAGCCCTTTTGCCACACCAGCTCCAATTCTCATCCTCATGTCCCAATCCAATGCCTGCTCTCCGGCTTGACGAGCTGCATCACACATCATGCACACTTTTAATTAATGATTAGCATAACATGATAATAATCTGATGAAGATGAATTTTTTTCATACATTTCCCCTGCTCCTCACCTTAAGGCATAAAGAATGAAACGAACATATATATGATTACGCACGCACGTACAACCCATGTTGCCAACTTGAAACCAAATCAATATAAACTAATTAATTAATTACCATGAAGCAGATCATACAAAGTTCTCAAAGGCATGAATTCGTAGACAATGATGCGCTCAGTGTCCTTGTGAGCACAGAAACCAATCAGACGGATAATGTTGGGATGGCTTAAACGGGAAAGCACACCAACTTCACCGTCATAATCCGCATCCCTGTCCGCACCAGGTTTCAGCCTCTTAACGGCAACAACCTGCCAACATTCGCAGTATTATCAAACAAAAAACTTGAAAACGCAATAATTGAGATAGAGTTATTAATTAATTAGGAACAGAATATGACCTGGCCATTTCTTAATATCCCCCTGAATACATGCGCAGACCTTCCTTCGCCGATTTGTCGATCGTTGCTAAATTTGTTTGTTGCTTTTTTTAGCTTACGGAGACTGATTCTTCGGGGAATGTTTCCTGCAAGTTAATTATTTCACAATTATACAGAAGTAGGTAAATCTAACACATTGTCGTTGGCTTTAAATTATTTCTCATTCATTTGAAACGCAAAGCATGATAAATGACAATTGATGTGCTAGAATTATGATCACAGGAAATTATTAGAACAAACTCATTCCCGGCCCGGCCAGCAATTACTAGCTAGCCCTGTATCCAGAAATTACTATTTAAACTTATATCAAAATCAAACCCGTTTGAAACAATACAGCGAGTACGCAGAAAATTGAATCATGATAATTGATGCAAAAATTATGATCACAGGAAATAATTAGAACAAACACATTCTAAGCCCGAACCGACCCGACCCGCAATTACTAGCTACCTCTATATCCAGAAATGTAAACTTGTATCAAAATTGAACCGGGATTTTGTAACAGTTCACCTCCACACATGTAGAATACTACAATCAAATGCCAAGAAATTAAACTATAATGTTATATTGCACATGCAGTGAAGTGAAGAAAAGAAACCCAATAAATTAAACAAATGATGCAAGTCGATCATGATGAGCCAAATCATTCCCACAAAAACCACCCAAGAATCGCTGATTCAATTCAAACGGGACAACGCCAAGAAAACTAACAATATTGCACACATGAAACAAGGAAATTACAGAAAATCCCAAAACAGGCCCAGATTAAATAATTGCGTACCTCCCTGTGATACATGAAACCACCTCAATCAAAGCAAAACAAAATTAAACCCAGAAATTACAAGTTAATCCTATATCAAAGATCAACCAATAATCTGTAACAGTAAAAACTCTATGTGCGCAGAAACTTGAATCAGCAAGGAATCACTGATTATCCAATTAAACGCCAAGCAATTGGACTATAACATTTGATTCAACAAACAAGAAATTAAACTAATAGTATACAATCATGATGCGCCAAGTCATTCAAACAAAATTCTGGAAACTGAAAATCAACCAAGGAACACTGATTCAATTCAAACCGGGGCAACGCCAAGAAAACTAAAATATTGCACATGAACCCAAGAAATTACAGAGAATCTTAAAAAAAAACAAAAAAAAAAAAACAGAGATTAAAAAAGCTTACGTCCCCGCGATACATGAAACCACACAATCAATGCAAAATAAAAATTGAATCCAGAAATTACTTTCAGAAACCCAAAATGGCAGCCATAGCTATAGTTCAACGGAGATACAGTAAACTTACCAGCAGCTCCAGCTTGAATTCCGGCGGCATTGAACGGTCCAGCTTGATTTCCACCAAAGCATGGAGATTGACCCATTTTCTGATAACCCAACTCTCAGTGCGTACTCTCTACAGTGCGATATTTGCTTCTCCCTGAGTTTTTTCTCTTATTTTCTCTCTCTCTCTCTCTGGAGACGAGCTAATAACAACTTGAGTTGGTTTGTGGGTTGTTATATAACCGTATTGACGGGGAGGTTGAGCACAAGAGAGAGAGTGTACAAAAACGCGCGCTTTTCTTTCATGTGCATATATACATACATCTATATAACTGTATGTATTCACGCACGCACTTTTTTCTTTATCAACTTAATTTGTTATTATTATCGACTATATCGATATTTTTTCTTTTTTTCTTTTTATCATTTTTCATTTACTTATTAAAATTTGCAGAAAAGGTTAAAATTAACTTTGGCGTTTGACCATGAACCATATGAGTGCAACACAAAACCAACACTCTACTGCAATTAAAGGTATTATGTCAGACCGTGAGCACGGTAAAATAGTTCTATTGCGGGTTTCACGTAAAAGATAAATATTGATACTATTTTGAGACGAGCATGCTAAAATGCTAAAATACTAATTTGATAAGAAAAATCAACACATAAATCGATTCAGATAATATTTACTTTATCTATCCTGTTTATTAATTGTTTTAATTATTTAATTGTCGGCCTATGGTGTTATATATGTGAAATGATTTATTTTATTAGTAAAATAAAATAGTATTTTGAAATTTAATTGTCGGCCTATGGTCGTCTTATGAAACCGTCTTCATAATATGCTTCAGAGGATCGTGCTGGTTTAGTAAGCGCCCTTAAGGTAGTTTTTTGAAATTTAAAGTGAAGAGTATTTTTTTAACTTTGTATTTAATATTTACTTTATGAACCTAATAATTTTTTTAATAAATATTAAGTTTTTATACTTTTTTAAATATTTTTATATATATTCCTCCCTTCATTGAAATCAGTCATTTTTTAATATTTAATCACCCTGTTTATTCTACTTTTGAATTTGAAATCAGCTGTTTCTCACGATTTGCAAGACCGTGTGTTCGTTCGACTCAATTGAGACTATTGATGCCCGCTTGGAATTTGGAAGCTATTAAATGATTATGCGATTCTTCTTCTTCCACCCGTGAAATTCAGTTTTTGGTTATTTTGTAACTTTCTCGCCATGAATGCAAAGATTCAAATTTTCGAAGTTTTTTGGAAGGCCCAATTGTATGAGAGTTAAGATATTGTTGTTTTTATATGAGTGCTGTGATTTGATTCTAAGGCGCGGATATACGCACCCAAAAAAATTATTAGTTGACCTCGAAATATTTTAGACAAAAATAATCATAGGTGAAAAGACTAAAATAACCTTACTCACAATATATAATAAAATAAAAATTATTTAATTATATATACATATAATATACAGAAACCTAGCAACCAATTCGTTGATCTGAAAGACAAAAGAGGCATACAAAACCTCCACCATGAACCCCACCGCAGGCCGGCAAGCCAAGTGCGAGCACTCGTCGTCCACACACACACAAACATCCTTCGGCAGAACCCTAACTTTGCCACTGTAAACGTACGCTAGCACCGTCACCAACGCGTCGTAGCCGACATCGAACTCATTCATCACCTCCTTCAGCTCCAATTTTGCGTTCCTCTCCCTATTCACAAACAGATTCTTAAAAAACAGGCTCCTCGCAGACAAAATACACATGTGGGCGGGGATTTCCCGGCCGCAAGCAGCAACCAACCTCGCGTCGGTGAAAACATCGAAGTCTGGCGGTGACGAAGTGTCGAAAAAGATCGACCCCAAGTTGTTGGTGAGGTGTTTGAGAGCAGTGTCCATGGGTTTATTGACACGAGCGACGAATGAGCGGATGGTTTCATGCGATGGAGATTCGGGCTGGGTTTGTCCTGGTTTTCCGGCGGCAGTAGCCTGAGGAAAGAGACGTGATGGAGATAAAGAGTTTTGCGATATTTCTCCGTCAATTCGCAGCGACAAGAGAGCTGATCGAGACATGCGTGTAAACGACACTCTCTCCTCCGCCACCACGGTCGCTCTGCACTCCTTTTTTTCCTTCTCGACTGAACCCAGTTTTTCTTTTGCCTTTTTCAGATTTTCGTGGGCTTAGTTTATTTTACTTCTTTTTATTATTTTATTTTTATTTTTATTTTATTTATTATCTTATATGGGGTAAAATGGGGTGTTTGTAGGGTTGATTTAATAAAAACAAAATATTTTTAAAATTCTTCGGGTGTTCTTATCAATTGGGGTGAACTAATAATTTTTTGGGTGCGTATATCCGCGCCTTTGATTTTATCTCTGAGGTTTTACGCTTTAATTAAGGTTATTCCACACGATTTCCTACATTTTGGGGGAAAAAACGTTGATCTACTCATTGCCATGAAAAAATAGCAGTTTTCCTTTTTTGGATTATTCTTTTCTTTGATTGATGAAAAGATCATGGATTTATCACCACATTTTGTTAATTTAAAAAAAAAATAGTTGAGAAATTTTTGTCAGCATAATTTCATCAATTTTGTTGTTAAATGTGTTGAATTTTTATGTCAAAGTCGGTAGGATTATGTACAGTTTACAATAGTGTTTGTTTTTTTTTCTTTTTCTTTTTCACTAAGACCACTTTATCTAGTCATTCCTTAATCGAAGAATCACCTGTCTCTCTATCCAATACATTAGGTACATCCTGAGTGTAAGCTTGATGGAAGTGCACTGTCATTCCCAAAAAAAA
>BMAC01000071.1:144553-162122 GCA_014905375.1 Phtheirospermum japonicum
AAGTTATACATGTACGCCGCAATAGAAGGGTTAGAAAAAAAAAAAGTTGCGTCAGAAGAAGAACCTTCAAGAGGAGATCCGGCAAGAGGGAGAAGAGACAGCGGCGGAATTGGCGGCGGAACTGGCTGGAGAAGAGAGAGGAGCGCGGCGGAACTGGCTGGAGAAGAGAGAGGAGCGCGGCGGCAGCAGATTGAGAAGAAAGGTAGGTTTCGGGAGTGATTTTTACTGAAGTAATAAAATAAACGCACATTTGCCTATTGGAAATGATAAAACTTGATGTTATTTCATGATTATGTATAATGCTTATAAATTATGTTTAAAACATATATTATTAAATACATATTTGATTAAGTTTAAATGCTTATAAATTATGTAATCTTTTTTTTTTATATATATAGAAATAATTGTCAACAAACTTGATGTTATTTCATAATTATGTATAATGTCAATCTTGTTTTGTTTCAATAGGAGACCGCCACTGTGTTGAAAATGTCGGGGCGAAGAAACAAGGGTAATAAAAAAGATAATAGAAAAGACCCAACTTGGAAATATTGCATAGAAGTTAAAGGACCCGGCAAGGGATACAAATACGTGAAGTGTAATTTTTGTAAAAAAGTTATTACGGAAGGAGTGTCAAGATTGAAAGAGCATCTTGCGGGTACACATCGAGATTCAAAACCATGTGTGATGGTTACGGTAGAGGTGAGAAACGAAATGAAAGAATATTTGAAAAAATCGGATGAAGCAAAGAGTTTTAAAGAAAGGGAGTTTGATGAAATGGTCGGCGTCGGTTCTTATTTTAATAATCATGCATCAATCGGCAAAGGAGATTCAATGAAGGGAAGTTCTTCTTCGAGGGGGTTCAGGGGACCTATGGATCATTATGTAAATAATATTATTATTGACGAAGATGTCGCGATTCCAACGGAAGAAAAAGGCAACCAAATGAGTGCAAAAGAAGCTCGAAAACTTACGGCTTTGGATGTTGGGAGGTTCTTCGTTGAAAATGGCATTCCTTTTAATGTCGCAAATAGCCCCTCATATGTGAATATGATGAGATCCGTTGGAAACTATGGGCGTGGCTTCAAACCTCAAACTACATATAAACTTAGCACATGGATACTAAAAGAAGAGGTAGCGACTATCGATGCCATTGTTGATGATGTGAGAAGAACATGGGCACAAACCGGGGTTTCAATATTATCCGACAGTTGGATGGATATTTGAGGAAGGAGTTTGATTAATTTTCTTGTTAATAACCCATATGGAACGGTGTTTTTGAAAAGTGTTGATGCATCGGATGCAATAAAAAATGCGAATTTAATATTTAAGCTACTTGATGAAGTTGTGGAAGAAGTGGGAGAAGACATTGTAGTTCAAGTAGTTACCGACAATGCATCTAATTACAAGTTGGCGGGAAAAAAGCTAATGGAGAAGCGAACACGCTTGTGGTGGACGCCATGTGCCGCTCATTGCATTGACTTGATGTTGGAGAAAATTGGGAGTTTGCCTCAACATAAAAATGCTTTGTTAAAAGCAAAGAAGGTAACTTACTATTTCTATATTTTTGGTATTAGTTATAACTTTTTGTATTATAAAAATTAGAAACAATATATAACACCAGTGTTTCTATTTTTATTTTATTTTTTTTAAAATTATAGGTGAGTAGTTTTATTTAAAATCAGGGGTGGGTTTTGGCATTGATGAGGAAACACGCCGGTAGAGATCTTCTTCACTCTGCCGCTACAAGATTTGCTACCGCTTATTTGACGTTGCAAAACATTCTTGATATGAGTCAACCTTTGGAGGCTATATCTGCTTCTGTTGAGTGGTCCCAGTCTTCTTACTCAAGAAAAGACGAGGACAAAGCAGTAAAGAAAATAATTTTTGATCATGCATTTTGGTTGAGTGTAGCATATGCAATCAAAACAACAAAACCTCTTGTGCAAGTGTTGAGGATGACACACTCCGAGAAGATGCCGGGAATGGGTTTCTTGTATGGTACAATGGATAAGGCGAAAGAAGAGATAGCAAAAAATTCGGGCGGGGAAGAGGGGTCTTACAAAGAACTGTGGAATATCATTGATGAGAAATGCGAGTTTCAAATGCATCATCACTTGCACGCCGCTGCGTATTTTCCAATGTCTTAAAAAATGGCCGAGGCGTACGCCTTGAGGCGCGCCTCGGAACATTTTGAGGAAATCGAGCCGAGGCGTACGCATTAGATCCACATAGTAGAAACGCACGCCTCAAAGTGCCGAGGCGTACGCATTAAGGCAGATGCGCCTTGAGGTGTCTGAGGCGGACGCCTCAGTTTTGAGGCAATTTATATTGTTTTTTTTGTTAATTTCCCCTTTATGTTATTTTTCTTATTTATTATTATTTATAAATGTTATTTAAGAAATTAATATAAATAGAAGGAAGTAAAAATCAGTCCCGAAACCTACCTTTCTTCTCGATCTGCTGTCGCCACGCTCCTCTCTCTTCTCCAACCAGTTCCGCCGCCAATTCCGCCGCTGTATCTTCTCCTTCTTGCCGGATCTCCTCTTGCAGGTTCTTCTTCTTCGGATGCAGCTTTTTTTTTTTAACACTTCTATTGCGGCGTACAGGTATAACTTTATCTGCCCAATTTTTCTTCTATTGCGGCGAGATTATATATTAATAATGTGTTGGGTTGTACTAAAAGCATATTATATATTATTAAGGATTATATATTATTAATTGTATGGGTTGTACTTAAATGCAGATTATGTATTATTAAGGATTGTGTATTATTAATTGTGTTGGGTTGTACTATTTATTATTATATACTGCAATTTTATGATCCTTTTTAATTGGTGGGTTTTGGCATTGATGAGGAAACACGCCGGTAGAGATCTTCTTCGCCCAATCGCTACAAGATTTGCTACCGCTTATTTGACGTTGCAAAGCATTCTAGATATGAGGCAACCTTTGGAGGCTATGTTTGCTTCTGTTGAGTGGTCCAAGTCTTCTTACTCAAGAAAAGATGAGGGCAAAGCTGTAAAGAAAATAATTTTCGATCGTGCATTTTGGCTGAGTGTAGCATATGCAATCAAAACAACAAAACCTCTTGTTCAAGTGTTGCGGATGACAGACTCCGAGAAGATGCCGAGAATGGGATTCTTGTATGGTGCAATGGATAAGTCGAAAGAAGAGATAGCAAAAAATTTGGGCGGGGAAGAGTTGTCTTACAAAGAACTGTGGAATATCATTGATGAGAAATGGGAGTTTCAAATGCATCTTCACTTGCACGCCGCTACGTATTTTCTTAATCCACATTTTCAATATAACGATGGTTTTTCTTCCCATGTCGAGGTGAAATCGGGTTTGTATGCATGCTTGGAGAAACTAATTCCTAACGAGAGTGATAGAGAGAAAGCCGATCTACAATTGAATTTTTTTCGCAAGAGAGATGGTTTATTTGGGTGTTCGCTAGTAATATCATCTTGCAAGAAGCGTAGCCCGCGTAAGTAAATATGTTTAAGCAATTTTGCACTAAAATTATTGTTTCTATTTTTCTTTCCTTAAAACAATAAAACAATAAAAGTTAACTATCAATGTGATCTTGTTTTTATGCAGCTGATTGGTGGATTCAATTTGGTGATCAAACTCTGGAGTTAACAAGCTTTGCGGTTAAGATTTTAAGTCTTACTTGTTCTTCATCCGCATGTGAGCGTAATTGGAGTACGTTCAATCAGGTAATTAAAATTAGTTAGGCTCAATATTTGCTAACAAATTTATAATAAAATAGCTAATACATTATTTTTAAATAAATTGTTTTACAGATACATACAATGAAAATAAATAAATTGACAACGAAGAATCTCAACACCTTAGCCTATGTGATGTATAACAAAAAATCGAAAGATTGGCATTTGAAGAGAAAGATAATTACGGTAGAACAAGACTCGTTAGTGGTTAGTGAGCAAACACAATTGGATGATGAGTATGTTGCCGAGTGGGTTGCCGAGGACGTTGGTGATGATGATCAAGAAGATGCCGATTGGAGAGGAGTTGCTCAAGCGAGTGGAAGTAGACAACAAATAAGAAAATGAAAGAAATAAAATACAAGCGGGAATAAAGGTATTTTTTTCTTTTTGATTAAAAAATATAAATATATAATTTAGTAAATATGTATATTTATTTTGAACTTGTTCCTTTTATTATGCATAAAGGGAAAGGGAAAGGGAAAACGAAGGGAATGCATTTGTTGGATGAAGAAGATGAGTGGGAAGATGTTGAGTCGGAAGAGGAGGATGATAGAGCGCTTAGATAGGCCGACGAATCTAATGATGATCCTTTGAGTGAGGAGGAAGAGGAAAACGAAGGACATAACGAGTTATTTAAACCATTGGACACGAATGATTCTCTATTACAAGATTAAAATGATTGAAATTTTGTTTTTCTACTTAATTTGGACTTCTATTGTTGTTAGTTGCTACTTATTATGATCGACTTTTATGAATTTATTCTTGTTTTTGCTGAACTATTAGGATAATTAATATGTATTGTTGAACTTTGCGTAATTTTATTATTTTTGGTTTTTAATTTTAATTTTTCAATAAAAAATTTGAGGCGTACGCCTCGCCTCATCCGAGCAAAACGCCTCGTTTCCGCCTTTCGTTTTTTAAAATATTGTATTCAATATATTTAAATCTTTTATTTTATTTATGTCCCCTTCATAGAAATTTTCTTCAAACAAACAAATCTATCTCACACTTGCCCAAAGACAAAAATAGCTCAACAACTCAATAAATAGAAAGAAAAAGAGAAATAGATGAGAAAACTTACAAATAACCATCCCGGAGTCCACCAAACTTCTCCTGCTCAGTAGTATACCAACAATAAAACCTTATCTTCCCATAGTTTGTGGTGAAGTCAAGTGGATGCACTTCTACACCAATCATCGATGTAACTCATTACAAATAAATAATCTCTTGATCATAACACGACGGCAAAACAGAATGATACAATAACTTGCCTTGCAATGCTGCTCAAACATAAGGTACATTGTGTCATCTTGAACTACAATCTCGGCATGCTTTATGGTCAGAACAACCCACTGCGAAAATGAAACACAAAGATAGAACACTAAAACCGGGTACAGCACGGAATTCGTTCTCTTATATACGACCCATTTTACATTATGTGAGGCTATTTCCAAACTAGTTTTACTCTGGTTTTCAAATTAAACTAATTAAAAAAAAAAGATGTTACCTGAGATCCTTTCCTCCAGTTTTCAACGGAAATGACTGGATGCATTTTTGGATTGTATCGATCATCATTTTTTGTCAGTAAAGCTGCTTCCATTATTGCAAGTTCATTAGATTCTCAATGAACAACAGATTAGGTGAGAATCAAAAATTTTTATAAAGATGATAAAAGCTTACAAAGAACAGTGAAACAGTAAGACTGAAAAAACTTTCGTCAGAAATAGATCCCAAAGCTCGGTAATCAAAGTATTGGATACTTCAGATGATAATCATTATACTAAATAAACAATGAGTTACATCCTCACTAACCTATCCACAAATCTAGTTGACGCAGACATCATATAGTCGTATATGTAGCAGAAATTATACAAAGGTATGCAGCTGTAACATGACAAAAACAATAAAAAATATCAGTTAAACAGTCTGACAGGAGAATGAGAATAATAAATGAAAATTTTAGACTTTTATTACAATCAGACAAGTTTTATTTCAGAATTCCAGAAATGCAAAACGATTATTATAACTATAAGCAAGATTAGATTTTCACCTTTCTGAGAGGAAAATGAAGCGTTCATTAAAACGATCAATTAATGCATTTTTAAGCAACATACGTTTAGCCAGGATCATGCTAACTTCTCCCCAATCTACCTGGATATCAATTGCAGCACAGAGAAAAACTTTATTCCTAGACTCAAAATAAAATTAATTTAACAGCTCTTCAATTAGAAACAAACCTGTACCCTATCAATAATTTGGATATTTAAAAAATATGTTGATCTTTTTTTTGACGCATTTAACAAGAACCCTGGCCTTGAATGAACTTAAACTGAAAATCTATCCTCAACATCACCCTACAAAACAACATAAGCATTCCCTCGACATGAATCAGATATTACAAAATGCTAGTTTTAGATTACAGTATGATGATATAGTGGCGATATGACCGAAACTTTACTCCTAAAAATAGTAAGGAACAGTGGAACACCAAAGACATATTATCAAGTATATTACTAAAGGAATAGATCATATTTCCATTAGAATTGCTCATAAATCCAAAAGTAATCAATGCTATTATTAGCTAAAAACAACAATGCACCAAACATGACGCAACTTGTAATGCTGCCAAAAACAGAATAGGAAGTGAAAATAAAATCCGAATCTAAAATAGTAAACTGGCAATTAATGACCTAACAAAAACCTATAAATGTATCAATTATAATAAAAATACTTAGAAATTACCCAAAAAAACACACCCCAAACGATGTCAAGTGGGATCTGATTCCTTGCGATGAAAAGAAAGGCAATTTTTGGCTTCGAAATTGACGACGGAGATATTAAATTTAGCATTTGGACTCTGTTGTGTTGTGATTCAATTAGCACAGAACTCGCGAAAGAAAATGCCATCAAAAGCATCACGAATAGCTTCCACTTCCATCTGTGATGAAATTTCGGCGAACTCGTCCTTCGCATCATCTATTTACTCCTCCACAGTTCAATTGCCAACCATTTGGAGACATAAATCGACAATTTGGAAATTTCAATCAATTGGAAAAAATAAAAATAAAAATAAAAATAAAAAAGCATTCATTCTATGAAGAAATTTCTCTCACAGTTCTTTTTTCTGAAGGGAAAAAAAAAGGAAAAACCATCAAAGAAACAGATCTACAAAAAGCAGAAATTCTGTGATTATGAATATTAACAGTATTCAGGAAATGAGATTGCTAGGGAAATCGAAATCTGGTTTATTAATCTTCGAAGAAAAAAAAGGCATAAAATAGAAAAGGAGAGATGAGAGGAGGAGAGACAAATCTTACCATAATTCAAGGCTTGCGGCAGCGGCGATGGTTATGGCGGTAGCTAGCGATGGAGGAGGGTTTTTTCAAAACTGGACTCCAGAGGGAAAAAAAATTATGTTGGATGATGAAGAAACCAGCATATTTCACGTAACAACATTTAAACGCTATTGTATATCGAATTTTAAGGTGTGGGTGACTTCAGATAGCGCTTTGTAACCAAAACGCTATCTAATAAACCTAATTAGATAACACTTCTTTATATCGCTATCTAATACTTACTAATTTATAAGACAACACTTCATGTTTTAAGCGCTATATAAACGCAGTTGTTAACATAGCGCTTTCTATATAAATCGCTCTTTAAAAAATGTGCATACATTCAGATAGCGCTTTAAAATAAAAGCGCTATGTGAAGTAAATATATAATGCATTTCAGATAGCGCATACTTAATAAAACGCTGTATAAAAGTCCCGGACTTTTCCAAATAGCACTAGTTACTTGAAGCGCTATCTGACAGGCGCTATCTGAATGCTTTTTTGGCGTAGTGGTTTCTTAAATTTACCCGCACTCAAAATAATTCTATATCTTAAAACGTCATTGTCGTGTGATCCAAGCAGTACCTACATGACCGTCGTTTCTCCTGCAAATTGTCAACGCCGTGCCCTAACCCGACTCGAGGGGTTTGTGTTTCTGAGAGGGCTCGAATCTCTCTAATTGTCCCTAATCCATGTACGAAAAAGGGCTTGACTCAATTCAAGATGATGAAAGGTAGTAATTCTTCTGTCAAATAAAATAATTGGATCTATTTTTATGATATTTCTTAAATATTTATTTTCCTTTTTTTTTTTGTAATACTGATGACTTGTGGTTTAGGATTCTGTAAAAACATTCAAATATTTCTTTGTTTTATGCTTGCCGGCCGAATTGAAATCAAAGACTTACGATGGTTGTTCCTTCAATTTTTTGGGTTATGATTCACCACAAAAATCATAAAATGGTAATAAAACTATTTTTTTTATTATTTATATCAATTTTTTTTGATATGTTTTTTGCTCTATGTTAGTTTTTGTGATACTCTTAACATTTATTATTTTTCATATTTTGCTAGAAGGTTACTTGCCTTTCGATGATTCTAATCTTACGAACATATATAAAAAAATTGAGCATTTCTAGCAATTTTATTTTCATATTGCACCATTGAATTTATTTTTGAAGGTACAAATTTAAGTTTACTTTTTGGAGGTCACACATACAACATCAAACCGTGGTGAAGAGACAAGAGCTATCGTTAGGCATGGACATCACAAGTGTGTTTGTAACGCGAATTTGCAACACTTTCCTTTCTGTTCAACTGTTAGTGTTTCAAGTTCTAAAGTACATACTTCAATTGTGTATCTACACTCTATGCCATCATTAGGTTTTTTTTTGTTTTTTATTTTTGATGTGAAACTATGCATGTTGCTTAGTATTAATTCTTGAATTTATAAAGTATCATGGTAGCATGTAAAACCTGCTTTATTTACATGCTACACCATTTATATGGGGAAAATTTCATTTTTGGTACATTATGTTGGTCATTTTCCAGAAAAGGTACGTGATGATAGTCAGCATCAAACTACATCTATTAAGTTGGCAAATTCATCAAATATGGTACAAAAAAGTCCAATCGGGCTTTGATGCTTACGTGGCATGATTATTTATTTTTTTTATCATTTTTTATTTAATTTTAAATATTAAATGGAGGCGAAAAGTCATTTTTGCCCTTCCCATTTAGTTTGTTTTTTTCCCTTTCTTTCTTTCTAAAAATATATTTCTTTTTATTTTCTTTTTATGTAAAACTAAAAATATTTTTAATACAAATATTGTAAAAATATATCTAAAAATATATAAAATATATTATGTAAACTTACTTAAATGTAAAATCAAAAAATAAATAAAATTATTATTTTTAAAATTAATAAAAATTTATAAACTAAACAAGCAAAAACTAATAAATAAATCTGGTTCATTATATTAATAAACAAGCATAAAAAAAACAAAATATTTTATTTTTTTTCCATTCCAGAATCCAAGAACAGTGCAAAGCGGTGCAAAGGAGAAATGAAGAAATCAAAAATATTTTGTTTTATTTTTTTTCCATTCCAGAATCCAAGAACAGATATCAAAAAAATATTTTAAAAATTCCCATTCCAACAGATTTGCAGAAATCCAAGAACGGTGCAAAGCGGCCGAGAATGAAGCCAAACGAGCAACCGAGCTAGCCGACGCTGCCCGATCAGAAGCCGTCTCTGCTCAAAAGGAGAAAAATGATTTCCAGCGTGTAGCCATAGAGAGGCTAGCCCAAATCGAGAGATCCGAGAGGCATGTCGAGTCCTTGGAGAGGGAAAGGGCCGATTTAGCAATCGAGGTTGAGGCGCACAGAGCAGCTGAACGGGAGGCTCTGCTTAAAGTCGAGATGATGGAGGACCGGCTCCGGAAGAGGGAAAAGGAAATCGACGATTTAGCAAAATATTTTTGATTTCTTCATTTCTCCTTTGCACCGCTTTGCACTGTTCTTGGATTCTGGAATAATTTTTTTTTCTTGTTTATTAATATATAATGAACCAGATTTATTTATTAGTTTTTGCTTGTTTAGTTTATAAAATTTTATTAATTTTAAAAATAATAATTTTATTTATTTTTTGATTTTACATTTAAGTAAGTTGTACATAATATATTTTATATATTTTTATAATACTTGTATTAAAAATATTTTTAATTTTACATAAAAAGAAAAATATTTTTAGAAAGAAAAAAAGGAAAAAAACAAACTAAATGGGAAGGAAGGGCAAAAATGACTTTTTGCCTCCATTTAATATTTAAAATTAAATGAAAAATGATAAAAAAAATTTAAATAATCATGCCACGTAAGCATCAAAGCCCGATTGGGCTTTTTTTGTACCATATTTGATGAATTTGTCAACTTAATAGACGTAGTTTGATGATGGCCAACATCACGTACCTTTTCTGAAAAGTGGCCAACATAATGTACTAAAAATGAAATTTTCCCCCATTTATATGTATCATTTAAAAAGTATTTTTCAATGTGTAATCACCAAGTGCCACTTTCATATAATAACACTTGAGATCCTTTTTTGTAATATGCTCTTGAGTTTTTGAGACTCCATTTTTTTAAGATAATGTTTCTCCTACATGGTATTTAATGCATATGTAGATACAAAGTGTTTTGTGCTCTTTTTAACTAAATTCCACTTGCTCGATCAATAAGTTTATGGAGACGATGAATGGTTGTTTGGGTTTTGTGAATAAGGTAATGGAGTGTTCAGTTGTCCATCAACAAAGAATCAAATGTATACGTACCGTATAACCATAAAACCTGGAAAAATGTCATTTCTATGTTCAAGGTTAATCAGATCCTCAGGGAGTTCAGTCGAGAGCTGGCCCAAGGCATTCAATGATTTGCTCTCAAAAATTTCAATCATTTATATGATGAGTTATGTGAAAGACTTGGCATTCAAAAGCTTCCTGGTAATATGCTACCCCTTTTTCTAATATATCACTGTTGTGCTTTTCATATCTCAATATTTTGTTTTTCATATGTACAACAACTTTTTTTTCCACATGCTTAAATTTACATTACTAAGCATAATGTTGTTACACTTTGAATATTTTGATTCATAATGAGGTGTTGTTCTATAGTTCTGTATATAAATAATATTCTATTCGTGTATGATTAGCTTGCTACGTTGCAAATAATCAAATGTTGGCCTCAGTTGGGTAGAACTTCTAAAGTCCTTCTTGAACCATACAACGACAACTTGGTAAGTCAGATCTCCCACTGCCCCTCATTATATCTATTCGAATGAATAAATTTGAGTGTTTGATCATGTTATTTATCTTTTTGACAGGGAATTAATTCAAATGTGTTGTTTAATGGTATTGCATCATGTATTTATTGGAACCTTTTCGCCAATCATCTAGACAAAAATGGTAACTTATATTACTAGGTCCATCTTACTGAAATAAAGATTTATTTAACTAATCTATTTCTGAACTTATTGTATTTGCTAACAATATCTGGCTGATTTTTTATATTTGTAAGCTAAAACATAATTATACATTGTTGCATGCCTTGATGTTTACTCATTTAACCTCCATGTGTCGTTAATTAATTCATTGATAAGATTTATTGTCAGCAGTTATGCTTGATTAATGATTTTGGAAATTAGATTTCTTTTGCTTGCGTCTCAAACACAAATGGGATGTGTAATCTTTCAAAGTTACAACCAAGGACAGTTTTGCTAGATTAATAATTAAAATTTCTCTAGACACTATTCTGATATTGAATTCGGATTAATTATTATTCGATTATTTTATCAACTTAAATCATTGTATTCGTATAGCACAACTTAGCTTATCTGTTGATAGTGTAATTATTTATTTGGCTCCGTAATTATATTTTATTTTTCTTTGAGTTATCTTTCTTTGCAATATTCTTTTTTATTTTTATTTTTTTAGGTATGAACTTGATTCAAATGCATTTCTATATGTTCCCGTTCTTGAAATGGCGTTTATGCCTACTGATGCTGAGGTAATTTCTATTTGTTTGTGTTTTTTTCTTGGCATTACGATTTAGCACTTTTATTATTGTTTGTGGTGCAGGTTTCAAGTGCGAATACATCGGGTCTTTTAAAATCTATCTCGGGTTTGAAAGTGGAGCCGTGGAGAACATTAAGCCAAATTGTTTGTTCAGTACTCTCATAAAAAAGGACTAATAAAATATACAAACACATGCTCGGCCATCGGAATATATCCAGTCTCTTCATATTTCTCTCTTTCGTTTTTTTTACCAACTATAAGTCATGTTGAAAACATTCTTTTGCCTATCTGAGCCTCAGATCAAACTAATATAAGCATTGTAGGTTCATGAATACAAACAAGGGCTATAATAATATTCTAATTTATTAAAATTATGAATGTTGTGTACAAGGAAGTGTTTCTTAATTTTCTAAGTGCATTTCGTCCAATAAAAATCTTTTTATGAACTATAGTATATTTTTAATATTATTCGATCTTTGAAAAATAATAATATGATTTATACGTTACTTAACTCTACATATATAACCACTTATTCGATTATTTTAAATAATTCAGAAATATTAATATTCAATTGTTCCATAAGATTACATATTGAAATACTAGCTATGCTACACACGTTCTGAAATACATACATACATACATACATATATATATATATATATATATGTGTGTGTGTGTGTGTGTGTGTGTGTGTGTGTGTGTGTGTGTACAGATGCACACACATCCTTTTTCAATTTTTTTTTATCTTTGTATTGTAATGTGATTTATGAGAAACTATTAATTTTTGTTTGAGGAATTAAAAGAAAGAGGTAATGACTATTTCACTATCTATCACGTTAAATCAGCAGTTTCGTATCTAATCCCATAAATCAACCGTTTTACCATTTTAAAGTGAAGAGTTTGTTTTTTTTTTACTTTTTATATAACATTTATTTTCTAAACTTAATATTTTTTTTAATAATTTTTTTATATACTTTTCTTAGTAATGCCCGCGTAAACATGGGTTTTCAAACTAGTATGTGTATATATAAACTTTTATATTTACCATTTTGGTCAAAAAATAATAACTGATTCATTCTTACGAAAGCAAGAACTTATTGATTAGAAATATAAAAAGTTATTAAAAAAAATTAACATAAATCTCCTCTCATGTTCAAGGTTAGTATAAGGTACAACTCTTTATGCACTACTCACAACAAACCAAAGGAAACACACAACAAAAAATAATACTCATAAACAAGCAGGAACAACCCTTCATAGTATCCCACATTGTTTGATGGTTGTGAGGTAAACAAGTTAGTATAAAGGTGAGGCCAAAGTGGTAAAGGAAGCTTCCCAATATGTTTTGATTTAATTGCTAAAATCATTAAACAAAATTACAGTCCATTATTATCTTCTTTTTTTGGCAATTACCTTTTTTTTTTTTTTTTTAATAAAGTGGTGACCCAGTTCATTTTCGGGTCTTCCCGATTTTCCCCGGTTCATATCGGGTGCAATAGTTTTAAAGCTACCCAGTTTAAGTACCAAACTGAACCGGTTAACCCGGTTGGATCGGTCGATCCGATCTGATGTTCAAAACATTAATATAATATTTCCATTTCCATGAAGAGCCGATACATTTTCAATTTTAATGTCCTCTTACTACTGAATTTATACACTTTCAGAAAAAGACCTGGAATCACTCATCCAAGTGATATTATAGTAGGCATAAAGCTAAAAAAAAAAAAGATAATCATCAAATCAAAGAAAAGACAACAACAAACATAAAAAACTTTCCTTATATTTTGGAAGTCGGAGATTGGAATGAAATTTTGGACAAGGCATGGAATAAAATCACCAAATCGAATTACACCCCTCAAGTTAGAGTCCTCAATTATGACAAGCAAGATCCACTTTCTCCCTTCTTATCTCTTTCTCGTCACTCTTATCACCTCTGTTATACCAAAACTAACTATCTTTGTCAGTCCTCGAGGAGAAACAATTAAGACTAGCAGTAGTCGATAACCTAGTACGAAGCAAATTGAAGAACTGAATGTACTGCCTTGACACGTCGTAATTAAGATCACTAAAAACTAAGCGACAGATCAATAAACATTAAAGTATTAGCTAGATAGCTCTTCGTCCAGAATTTTGTGGGAGCTAAAGATTTGAATGTCATTCAAATTATTAACCATGAACCACCTTATCACAAAACGCAATTTCAGTTCAAGTTAAGATCGAAATAAAAAACCACCACCAATTCCAGTTACTTTGATTAATATTAGGGTCCGACTAGCTTGCTACAGAAACTCACCACCGCCGCCGTCGTGTCTTCATCGTCGATGTTGGCCACAAAACCCATATCATTCATTCTCCAAACTCGTCATGGGGAATTATCAAATTATTAAATGTAAGAATATGAATTGTGTGTTTATTGATCATTAGGAATCCTATAAAATTATTACATGAGGGGCTATATATGGTGAGATATACACATACATAGAAAGTAAATAGAATCCTAAAATACAAAGATATCACAATATTCTAATACACCCCCATAGTCAAAACGGGAGGAAGGACAACCTTGAGACTGTACCGAAAATCAAGAAAGAGGACGAGAAGAAGACCTTTGGTAAAAATATCAGCAATTTGATGATGGTATGGAATATGACGAACATGAACCTGCCCCTGAGCCACTTTTTCACAAACAAAATGAGTATCCATCTCGATATGTTTGGTACGTTGATTCTGAATCGGATTGTCAGATAAGTATATATCACTGAAGTTATCACAATATACGAGCGTTGCTTTGGTAATAGGACAGTGCACCTTCAGCAAGAGATTATGAAGCCAACAAGATTCAGAGACGACGTTAGCCATGACGCGATACTCGGCCTCAACGCTAGACTTAGAAACAGTAAGTTGATGCTTTGAGGGCCAAGAAATGAGGTTATCACCAAGAAAAATGCAATAGCCGGAAGTAGAACGCCGGGTGTTCGGGCAACCTCCCCAGTCACCATCAGTATAAGAGACGAGGCTAGAAATGGATGAAGGATACAAGTGAAGGCCGTGTGTAAGATTATCGTGAACATACCGAATAATTTGTTTAAGGACGGCCATGCGATGAGAACGAGGATCATGCATGAACAGTCACACTTTTTGAATGGCGTAAGAAATGTCCGGTCGAGTGAACGTAAGGTATTCCAGTGCCCCAGCAAGACTACGAAACTCAGTCGGGTCAGAGGTATTGTATGAAAATCCCATATCAGTGACGAAATCAGCAAAATGCTGATACCAAGCCCGAGGTTCTTACTTCAATCAATAAAGTGACTTCTTGAGAAGACAAACAAAGTCCGGATGAGAGGGGTCCTGAAAACCGAGCGGTTGATGCATATAGACAGTCTCATTAAGAGTGATATGGAGAAAATTATTCTTAACATCTAATTGATGCAGGCATAAACCTTTGGATACATCGATACTTAGGATCGTGCGGATGGTGTCCGGATTGACAACCGACTGAACTTCTCATGACAATCGACTCTAATTTTCTGTGTTCTACCGTCCCCAACTAAACGAGCTTTATGGAGCTTAAAAGAACCATCTGAGTATCTCTTGTGCTTGGGAATCCACCTACTATGGATAACATTAGTATTAGGAGGACGGGGCACTAAAACCTACGTCTTATTGTCAATAATAGAATTAAATTCATTGAGCATGGCCAATTTCCAATTATGATCATGGAGGGCATGGATGGGATTGCGAGGTATGGGAGACACTGACGGGGTAGTGTAGGAGTGAAGATTAAATAGTTGTTTGGGTTTGAAAATCCCATGACGATCCCGAATGGCCATTTAGAGAGAATGAACCGGGACAAGGTCCGGGCGAGGTGGCACGGGAACAATTGGAGCTGGAGAAGGAAGAATAGGAGCAACTATGGACTGAGGAGATGAGATTGAAGAAGCGTGGAAGGTAGAAGGAGACTTGTCCGAGTGTGGAGGCAGAGACGCTGGGCTAGGTGGTTGTTAGGACTCATTCGGTCGGTAATGGGCTAGGAAAATCATGGAGTCATCATCCAGGAAGGTGTAAGAGGATGTGCTTGAAGGAAAAACGTTGGTAAAAGGAAAAATAGTCTCAACAAAACTAACATGGTGAGGAATAAAAATTTTGCGACTCGATATGTCGTAGAATTTGTGACCCCTATGATTAGTCAGTACCCAAAAAATACGTAAGGTGTGGATTGAGCCTGCAGTTTATTTATAGTGGTGGGAGGAAAGAGGGGATAACATAAAAAACCGAGAATTCGTAAGTGAGAATATGATGGAATCCGTTGAAAGAGGATTTTAGTAGGAGATTGGTATTCGAGATTTTTGTGAGTTAAAATGTTTAGGAGATAAGTCGTCATCGCTAGGGCATGATGCCAAAATGAAGACGGGATAGACGAGTGAACTATAAGGGTACGAATAATATTGTTGATGGTTCAGATTGTACGTTCGGCCTTGCCATTTTGAGGAGATGTGTGAGGGCAAGAAAAATATAAAACCATGTCGTGTTGCGCACAATAATTTTTAAAGAATATATCATCGAATTCATAACCATTGTAACATTGAAAACACTTGATTTTATTTTTGAATTGGGTTTGAATATAATTCCAAAATTGAGAAAGAAAGGTTGTGTTTGAGATTTAAGAGAGATTGGAAAAGTCCATAAAAACTTGGTGTAGTCGTCAACAAATAACACATAGTAGCGATGCCCAACAGAGCTCAAAATTGTCGAGGTCCACAAATTGCTATGAATAAGATCAAACAGAAACATAGTAAGGATGTAGAATTAGCAAAAGGCAATATTATTTGTTTCCCAAGAGTGCACGAATGACAAAAGAAATCATGAGTATTATTGCATTTAATAAAATTATTTTGACGAAGAGAGCTAAAAACAAGTACTCCTGGATGACCTAAACGATTATGCAATAAACTAGGCGACAAGGCAGCAAAGTCGAAAGAGTTTCGAACGACACGAGGAGGACCAGAGGGAATGGGATAGAGGTCACCCATACTATTGCATCGCATTAAATGCTTGCCTGTCGGAAAAACCTTCACAGAAAACACAAATGGATCAAGTTCAACATACACCGAATTATCATTAGTAAATTTGGGAATAAAGACTAGATTTTTAATGAGTTTTAGGGCATGTAAAATATTATTGAGAGATAACAGTGGATACTGATGAGGTAAATGAGAGTAAGCATGACCAATAATAGGAATTTAATGACCATTCCCAACAACAATGTCAGATCTAATGCCCGTATTGATATAAGATGAGAGGATATCTTCATTTGCCATCATATGCAAGGTCGCGCCGGTGTCCATGTAACATTGAGTGTCCGGAGGGTCGATGGATAGAGCATGCATGGCGGCTTGAATATCAGTCGGTTTGTACATGGTCGAAGGAGTTGTAGAAGCGACATGGGCCTACTGGGGTCTTGGGCCAAGAATCCTGGGTTGATGATCGTTGGCAAGAGGCTGCTGCCACTACGCTGTCGGTAGACGTGTTCAAACGGTTCGAACCGCCAGTTTGGTTTGGTCAAAAACCTCAAACCGCAACCGAACCGTGAAACTGACCAGTTGACGGTGGTTTGTGAACCGCCGGTTCAAGGTTTGGCCACGGTTCGGTTTGTCGGTTTGGCCGGTTTGAACCAATTTTTTTTTTTTTACTTTACAAATCCATATATTTTTTCCCTATGTTTATTTTTAATTTTATTAAAAAAACACGTGAGGTTAAGTGATAAAATATTAATAACACTTTGTTCGAAAAAACCAAAAAGAAATTAAACGTAAACTATTTAAAATACTATAAGTTAAAATAAGATATTTTAATTAGAATATTTGAAAATTTGGAAGTTAAAATTTTTATTTTTCTATTATATAAATTTTTTTAAATATATATGGTTAAATGAGAAAATA
>BMAC01000071.1:162147-185644 GCA_014905375.1 Phtheirospermum japonicum
AATTCAAAAAATTTGAAATGAAAACTCAAATCTTCAACAAACCATAACTTTTTCAAATTTTATTCGTTTTGAATGAAAATATATATCAAATTAATCACATTCTCAAGATCTACAATTTAAGATACATATTGCATGTTTTAAAACGTAAATATATATATATTATATATATAATTAAATTAAAAAAAACTGGACTGATTTTAGCACTACAGTACTGTGTAAAAAGCACAATGAACCTGGACATATAATTGCACTGTGCAATATTAGATCTAAGGCCAGGATTAGTCCCTAGGTTCACATATAATGACGGGGTTCTCATTTGAACCCAATCCTATATATATATATATATATATATATATATATATATATTATATATATATATATATATATATATATATATATATATATATATATATATATATATATATAAATGAATGAGGTTAAGTGAGAAAATAAAACTAACAAATTGAAATATTGGATTAATTAAAAATAAATTGAATCATTTAAAATATTTGAAGTTAAAATAAAACTTATATTAGAATATTTAAAATCTTGAGTTTAAGTGAGAAAATAGAAATAATACTTTTAATAAATTCAAAAAATAATTAATAATTTTAAAATATTCAATTTTAAAATTTGAAATTATTTCTTTAAACAATTGAAATAACTTATATATTAAATTGTAACTCCCCAACCTTAAAATCAAAGTACACATAATTTTCTCGTAGTACTTACTCTAGAGAGGGTGAAGATTTAAATTATTACAATTTTATTGAATTGTAAAAATGATTAATATCTCCATCGCGATTGAATCGAACTTTTTCGCTTTAAAAATAAAAAGCTCGTCCGCAAGAGAATGGAGCTATTGTAGGCGATAAGCTGACTCGAGTCGAATCACAAGGAAGACTAATCGGAAACTATTTCGGTATTCGATTTTACGCACATAGAAACAAAAATAAAAACTAAACTAAAATAAACTAAACACACGATCAAATAAAGTTTGAGGTTTTCTAACATCTACGAGCAATAAAATTAAAAGCTTTTTAACCGATTAATAAAAGCGAGGGTCTAGTGTACCGGAATCGTCTCCACGATTGGGGTTGTCAATCCCGATCGTTCTAAACGACCCTAGGCACACTAGAACGATAAATTTAGCCTACAAGCATGAACATATTCAATCGCATCACCAAAAGCATGAACATGAAGACTTCAATACAAGCATGAAATATAAATATAAATTAATAACAAGAAAACAGGTAAAAGGATTATACTAAATTACGCTATTAAAGTTCAACATCAAATTACAACGAAATCCAAAGCTACACTATAAAAGCAGCAAAGCAAAGTTCAGAAAACTTATAATCTAAGAAAGCAGCAGCCATCGAACGATCTTCAGCGGCGAGGAACGGCCTTGAACGTCTGACGGCATAGAAAAGATGAAACTATGAACTATAAAATCTAATCTTGCTTAAATTGAAATGGTGGCATGAACCGAGGGTCTTCTGTATTATTCTGACCTTTCCCCCTCGTCCCAGCACTCTCAAAATGAAGAAACCACCGGCTTTTTATAGAATTTCGAAAATAACCGCTCAAATGCCGGAGCGTCGATGGCGCGTTGACGGTGTGTCGATCGATGCGAGCCAGGCTGCAAGCGTCGACCAGGCAGTGCATCGATCAATGGAGCTAGGATCGATGCAACAGAACATTTGCGTCGACGGTGCATCGGTCGACGCGAGCCAGGCTGCACGCGTCGACCAGGCAGTGCGTCGATCGACAGAGCTAGGATCGATGCAATAAAACATTTTCATCGATGGTGCATCGACGGTGCATCATTCGCCGTGAGCCAGGCTGCGGCAGCTAGTGTCAGCATGACTCGGACACTGGGTAACCCAGTGTCAGACTGGTACCCATTGTCAGCACAACACATTGCTTATCCAATCCAATCTTCGTCTTCTCTAGCTATAACACCAAAATAAAACAAAATTAGATTATTTCATAAAAAATAAAGTAAAAACACATTAAACACCAAACGAGACGAAAAACATCAAAAGGAAAAAATGATAAAAAGATAAACCTAAAACACGTAAAAGCACACAACACACGATGCAAAAATACATGAAAATCACATACAAATATGTACAAATCAGCGATCGTGTTTCTATTACTTATAAGATTAAATGCTTTCTTATTGACCACAAATTCAGAATATCGAATGAGTTTGGTGTCAAAAAATAACTTAGAAAATGAATATTTTATAAATGTAAAAAAAAAAAAAACGGCGGTTTGAACCGCCCAGTTCACGGTTTGAGAAATGCTGAAAACCGTAACTGAACCCGCCTTATTGGGCGGTTCCGGTTCGAACCTTGGTCAACGGTTAACCGAACCGTTAACCACCAGTTCGAACCAGCGGTTTTGGCTGGTTTGCACAAAACCGCTGAAACACCTCTTACCTGTCGAATATGGGGCATGGCAGGGTGGCCCACGGTTGCGGCCCATTGGAGGACCACGCATGCCACTGTTGTTGCGGGGAATTGGGCCACTGATGAGGCTGCGAAGTATTCCATGAAGGGTCCTGGAGTGGTGACGATCCAGAACGCGACGAGGTGATCCCACGTCAGTGCCCCCTTCCACGTCCAGAGAAGCTGCGACCACTGCCACGGCCACAGGAGTTGGAACGCTGCGGATGACAAGTCGATCGGTTGTTGTCATTGACCGAAGTAGAGCAAGATGAAGATGTTTCATGCTGGGGATTTTAATCGAAGTGAACATCCAATGAGACAGCAGCAAGGGCAGTATGATGAGCGGTAATGGCAGTAGTTTTGTGACGACTAGTTTCTTTGAGAACAAACATCGAGCAAGCCTTGTAAAACGGAGGAAGCATGTCGCTCTATCAAATGAGTTTGCCGACATTATAATAGCTATCGTTCAAACCCAACACCAATTGCGAAACGAGACGTTGATTAGAAACGGAGGACCCAACATTGGATAACTGATCGGCGAGGGACTTGAGATTTTGGCAATAAGATGACATATTAGAAAAACTATCCACGTGAGCATGAGAGAGTTCCTACTCGAGATACATGGCGCGGGTGTGTTGGTTGTCGGAGAAGATATCTCGCAGACGAGTCCATGATAAACTCGTCGTGAGATCCTGATCAATGATAGTATGGAGGATCGTGGGAAATAGTTGTATATTTACGAATGACAAATATTCCAAATGTAGACGGGTCATTATTTTGAAAACGAATGACAAATTCTTAACTTGCATTTCGAGTAGATTATCGTGGTATATTTACTTTCACAAATCCATGTTCGGGTGAGTGAAAAGTTAATGACCAAGGTTGGACATTTGGAAGGTAAGAGAGTGTGGAATTTCCTAGGTAAAGAGGAAATGTCCGACATATGAATGTTATTCATTGTTTTATAGAAATTGAATAATTAGAAATGGTGGACCGCAAACTATTTAATTCCTTAGGTTTTAATTAGTTTGGGCCTCTTCTGGAAGCTTCCAAGTCTTTCTTATTGAGTAAAATTAGGAGATTGACTTGTATTAGGAATCCTAATTCCTACAGATTTCCTACCTTATTTAAGGGTTCTCAAACCTATAAATACCAACTTCTACACAGTGTAAAAACACATCAAATCATCAGATACATCAAAAACTTGTCTCTAAGAGCGCTCATGCATACATATCAAATCCTACCTGCTAGCTTGCAGTTAGGATTTTGCTCAGTTGTCTGCCCAGTTCTTGTTCGTCAGGTTGACTAGATCGTCTGCTCCGTCCAGCTCTGTTTGTCGTTGTATCTTGGGAGATTCGTTTCTATCAAATTGTGAGCACTTAGGACTTATGCATACATAACATAATCCTACCTGCTAGCTTGCAGTTAGGATTTTGCTCAATTGTCTGCCCAATTCTTGTTCGCTAGGTTGACTGGATCGTCTGCTCCGTCCAGCTTCGTTTGTTCTTGTATCTTGGTAGATTCATTGCTATCAAACCGTGAGCACTTAATATGGGGCAACAATAATCTTAAGGAAAGAGTTCGCTCCCCAATTCTCATTCACCAGGTTGACTGGATCGTCAGCTCCGTCTAGCTCTGTTTGTCGTTGTATCTTGGTGTTTCGACCCAAAATATGACCGACGTCCAGAACAACGCCTGAAACCTGGAACACCTTCTTGACCTGCGCACAAAAACACGTTAGAAAGGACCACCGGTGGTTTTCCAGTGGAAACCTCTCCGATGCTTAAGTCAGTAAAGCGTATGAGGTTTCTCTTAGCAAGCAAAGAAGGAATGCACAAAGAATAACATACCCGTCTCAGCCTTGGGGTTGAGATATTTATAGTTTCTCCTAGTGGGGACCCCAACCGGGATCCCAGGGACACAACCCGCAAATCAGGGGCCGTTTGCGTAACCCATTCTGATAAGTGGTCCCACTTGTCTCCTTACCGGGAACCCGGAAGACATGCCTTTCCTATTCTAGGTCTTTCTTCATCTTTTCCTCTTCACCACCTCAGTATCAATATCAGACCTAACTTTGACCAGGTCTTTTACAGATCTTTCTTTTCCTTTCTATCTTATTTCAGATTTGTCTATAGGAGTCAGGAGCAAGTATTGAGACACTTTCCCTGAGAATCGGCTCTCCCAAGGGCCTCATCCAGACCTCTCTCTAGACCGAGCTGATCCCATTGTACCTATTTCTTAATTATTCTCATTTAGGGCAGATCTACCTCAAATTAGGTGTGCCCTATTTCATGTCGGATCTACTCCTCCCCCCCACAAGCGTGGGGTAGAACTGCCATATTCCAGAGGCCTTCGCAATAAATGAGGCCCCACGTGTTTATGACTCCTCGTACTTGCGCGAATCCCTAGAAATCCGCCTGACACCCAGGCCTAATTATTGGCATTAGTGGTGCCCGTTCACATCCCTAAGCGGTTACTATTTCCACACGCCTTCCAGGTTCTGACACGTCAGCCCTAGGTAGGGCGGTTGACGCTCCAGCTCACCTATCAGGACACTATTCACCTGACCGCATTAAATGCGAGGATCCCATCAAATCCTGCCTTTATCGGTTTCCGTATATATTTTGAATTTATCCACTCCCTTCACATACACTCAGTATTCTCTGTCCCCCTCAATTTTTGCATTTCATATTTTCGGAAATCCTCTACAATCTTCTTTCTTCTTCTTCTGATACCAGGCGATACTTAAATTTTCCGGCTAAATTTCTCCGACCAATCTTCTGAACCAGGTATTTCTTTAACCCTTTTTAAATCCTTTTGTTTTTCTTAAAATGGCATCATCTTCTGTTACTCCCCCCAGAATCTTTTCCCCGCCGTCTTCCACTTGGGAGGCTATGATGGTTTCTTCCTCCCCGTCGTCAAATTCTATGGCGGCGACCGCAGTCTCTTCTTCTTCCCCATCTAGTTCTCCAGAGTCTACTTCATTATCACCTTCTTCCTTGGTAGCCCCTAAGGCCGCCGTAATCCCTTCTTCCTCCTCCGATGGCATGGAATATCCTCCGTCCATCGGCAATCACCCCAAAGTGACCTCTATTCTTAACGAACGAACCATTGAAGAAATCCGCCATAAGTATAACATCTCTAATCCTTATGACCCGTACTGCCCTCCGGCGTGCATCTTGGCTTGCCAGGCGCGGGCGGGTTTGTTAACCTTTTATCAGGATCAATTCCAGTCAGGCCTACGCTTGCCTGTACACCCATTAATGCTGGAGATAGCAAAAATGTATCAGATACCCATTTTCCAGTTCACCCCCAATTCTTTTTGTATCATGGTCTTTTATAGCCTAGCCATGCGTTATGTCGTACTGGACCCCACCGCTCACACCTTCTTTCAGCTTTTTCAGGCGAAAAGCTCTTTCCCGAGCTGCTTCTACTTGACCGCCAGACCAGGTGTTCACTTTTTGCTCAAACTTCCTACCTCCAACAAGGACTGGAGGAAGAAATTCTTCTTCGTCCATTCAACGGGGATTGGGGCTTTGATCCCAAACCCCTCGAAGGGTTGCCCTCTTATCCCCCTTTATCCTCTACACACAGATCTTCACGCCTGAAAAGGATTATTTCTACCTTAAATAGGAATCCTATTCACGTGACCAACCTCCTTCTCCCTTCAGTTCTGAATTGGTTTAATGATCGATCAGAAACATCTCCTCTATCTTCGGAGATCGGTATAGTTCCTTTTTCCTTTCAGAATATTACAAGTGACTGTATCCAGGCACTAACTTCTCTGTTTCTACTTTTAGAGAAAATGATGCGACAAATCCTCGAGGAGGTCAAGAAAAAAGCAGCAAGGCCTGCGGTAGCAACCGAGCAGGGGGCTGGCCCTTCAGCTAGCCATGACCAAGGCACCTCCACAGCGGTCGGCTCCAGGCCTGCACAGCTAGCTCCCCAGCCTGCTCTCGCTAGGAGATCTTCCCCCGACTCTGAGGAAGATCTGCTCCCTCTTTCTAAGAGGCCACGCACGACCTCTAGCGTTCGAGCTCTTCCAGCCCCAACTCCTTCAACTCCCAGTGTTTTTCCGCCAATCGTCCCCGATGGGCCTTTCCCGATTAACTCCCTGGCCAACTGCTCGAGGGAGACTGCTGTCCAATTCATGCTACGAAGCATGCTACCCGCTGATCAGCCAGTCCTGGAGAAAATGACTGACATGGAATTATTGGAGTCCTGGTGCCATGATGAAGTGCGAGTAAGTTTCCTGCCCAATTATTTTATTACTATTATTCTTGTTCAATTGCTGACCCCTCTTTCTTTTGTACAACCAGGCCTTCTCCAAGAAAACTCTCCTAGCCACTCGCATCTCCAGATCATTGATACAATTTGATGTGGTTAAGGAGAATAAAGAGCTCTCTGTGAAGACAGAGCGCTTCGGAGCGCTGGCCAAGGAGAGGGGGAAGTTGCTGAAGAAGCAAGAGAGAGAAATTGAAGAGTTGAAGGGCAAAATGAAGGAGGCTAAGGCCGAAACTCTGGCAGTACAGAAGGCTCAAGATAAAATAGTCGAAATGGCCCGCACCGAGGCAAGAGACCAGGCCCTAGCCGAAGCCCGGAGCTTGGCAGATGAAGCCATTTCCAAGGCCCGAGAGGAGGGGAAAATCGAACTTCTGGACTCCGAGGAAGGGCTCAGATTTGGTTCAGCTGGACAGGGAGGAGACCCAAAAGGCCTTTCTAGGGTCAAAAGAGCTTTACTCTCTACTTCTCCCTGAGGCCATGAACTACTATCACTTTGGTTTAGATGAGCAAACCAAGTGGAGAGCAGCCAATATTGCCAGCCCTCACGCCTCCTTCAACCGGGACCTTCCTTTGGAGACTCCCCCAGAGCCCACATCTTTCGTTTACAATAAGGGGCTAGACCGGTTGCACCAAGCTTCTGCTGCGGAGTTTGTTGGGCACGTTCTCTTCCTCTTCCGCTCTCCTCCGCCAGAATCTCAACCAGACCAGGCTCCTGCCCAGATCGCTCCTGACTCTTCTCCATCCCCGACCTTCGCCCGTCTGGGTGAGTTACCCGGCGGAGACTCGCCTGGCGCTTTAATGAGGGGGCCGTAGAGCAATTGGCAGCAGAATTGGATGCGGAGCTGGAGGCTGCTCCTTAGGCTTCTTAGAAAATGTATTTTCCTTCCAGACCTATTTTTTTAGCCTGCGTGGCTGGTCTGGCTTTTTATAAGTTGTGAACTTTTTGTACTGATTTTTTGAATTTTCACGATAATGTTTGTTTTTGTCTTATTGCGGCCTTTGGTTTTCTAGGGTTTCCTAATTTTTCGGGAACCCTATTACTTTTTTGATTCTTTTCCAAGCGCTCTTGTTCTTTAAATATGTTACTTTCCTTGTTTTCCTTGCAAATGGCTTCTTCTCCCCTTCTTGAAGAAATCGACATAGTTAAACGGAAGAATATCGCCTTGGTCGTCGAAAAGTTCAAGCTTTTCGATCAGTTGATCTTACTTAAGGAAAAAGTCGGCTACCTCTACCGCCTCATGGAGAGGAAGAGGCAGAAGAAGCGTTACTACAAGAAAGAATGGACTGAGCTCCGCCAGATCAATCGTCAGATGAAGGAAGAGAAGGCTGACTTGCTTGAGTCGGTGAACCGTCTTACTATCGCTGCCGGTGAAGCTCACTCTCTCACCGAGCGGTCTGATAAGTACCGCCGCCATCTGCACGAAACAGAGTGTGAGCTCTGGCGAGTCTACCACGCTTTAGCCTCAGATCGGCGGTCCCCCCCAGATGAATCGTATATTTTTCTTGTTCTTTAAATTTTTGTAATCAAAATTGCCAGCCTCCTTGGAGGATGTGTGCAATCTTCTCTTATACTTGTTGAGTTTTTGGTGGAATGGAAGTGTATTTTTTGATTACTGCATTCAGCCAAATTGATCTTGAGTTCTTGCCTCTACATATGTACTTTCCATTTTTTGCCAGAATACCATGGGACGCTCGAGTTTTTCTCGATCTTTTATCTATTTGATCGATCTTTCTTTCTCAAAAAATACGCGGTTGTGTTTATGGGCTTAACTTCTTAGATCTCCAAAATTAGCCAAGTCTGATCTTGGGCTCTAATCATCCAGGGCTATTTTCCCTCAAATCTTAGGATGGTCAGCAGGTCAGGCCCTAATGCAGGTCATCCTTTGGTACCTGCTCAGGTAAGTTAAAATATTTAATGTCGATTAGATTAGGGAAAGTCAAGGGCCTCCGCCCTTAGCCAACCCTAGCTCAAACTGACTATCGGGTCAGGCGAAATTGAGGACATCCGTCCTTAGCCAATCCTGGCTTACACTAACCATCAGGTCAAGTGAAATCGAGGACATCCGTACTTAGCCAATCCTGGCGTAAACTGACCATAAGGTCAGGCGAAATCGAAGACATCCGTCCTTAGCCAATCCTGGCTTACACTTACCATCAGGTCAAGCGAAATCAAGGACATCCGTCTTTAGCCAATCCTGGCGTAAACTGACCATCAGGTCAGGTGAAATCGAGGACATCCGTCCTTAGCCAATCCTGGCGTAAACTGACCATCAGGTCAGGCAAAATCGAGGACATCCGTCCTTAGCCAATCCTGGTGTAAACTGACCATCAGGTCAGGCGAGATCAAGGACATCCGTCCTTAGCCAATCCTGGCGTAAACTGACTATCAGATCAGGTGAAATCGAGGACATCCGTCCTTAGCCAATCCTGGCGTAAACTGACCATCAGGTCAGGCAAAACTGAGGACATCCGTCATTAGCCAATTCTGGCTTAATTATGCACACGTACTCAAATCAGTCAAACCTGTAATTTTATTCAATAGGATAGATAAATAACAAGGAAATACAATCTATGCATAAAATTTTTGTAGATTGATTATGTTCTAGGCACAGGGGATTTCGGTGCCATCCAGGTCTTCTAATTTGTATGCTCCTCCCGGTAAGGTCTGCACGACGCGGAGCGGCCCCTGCCACGCGACATCCAGCTTTCCTTTCGTTTTCCCTAAGTCCGCTCTTCCTAACACCAGGTCTCCCACCTGGAAGCATCTTTTACAAACCGTCTTGTTGTAAGCTGCTCGGATACGCCCTCGTACATGCTCCATTTTTACAACCGCCCGTTCTCTTTTTTCCTCAACTAAATCTAGCGCATCTTGCATCAGCTCTTCGTTCTTCTTTTCGTCATAGCTCTGTAATCGATGGGTTTTGAGGCTAATCTCCGAAGGAACAACAGCGTCCATGCCATAGACCATACTAAAAGGGGTTTCGCCCGTGCTTTCTTTAGGGTTCGTGCGATATGCCCAAAGTGTCGCATTCAGCTCTTCTACCCATTTTCCCCAAATCTCTCCAACTGCGATTTGAGCCCTTGAACCAGGATTCGATTGGTTACCTCGACATGGCCATTTGCTTGTGGGTGGTAAACAGATGTGAAATGCTGCTGGATTTTCATTTTAGTGCACCAGGCTTTAATTTTGGCCCCCATGAACTGGGCCCCGTTGTCCGATACTATCACCCTTGGCACCCCAAAACGACACACAATGTTTTTCCATATGAAGCCCATCACTGTCTCTTCTGTTATATTAACCAGAGCTTCCGCCTCAGCCCACTTACTAAAATAATCAGCGGCTACAATTAGGAATCTCTTTTGAGCTGGAGCCATTGAGAAGGGACCGACCAAATCGATCCCCCATCTGTGAAGACCGTCCATTCATGCTCTTCATCAGAAGAGCTGGTCATCTCTTGTATAAATTCAGCTAGCGCCTGAGCTTTTATTGCTTTCCTAGCCTCAAACACGACATCGAATTCGCTAAGCTCAATTATCCACCTGACCAGTCTGCCCGACTCTCTAGCTTGTCCATGACAACTTTCAATGGCAAGTTTGTCCGCACGACTATACTGTGCGAGAAGAAATATGGGCGCAATTTCCGAGCTGTGCCCACTAAAGCTATCATTGCTCGCTCTATCTCGACATACCTTACTTCGGCGTCATGCAAGACCTTGCTCCAGTAGTATACCAATTTTTGCGTCTTTCCCTCCTCTCGGAGCAAGACAGAGCTGACTGCCTGTTGTCCAACCGACAAGTACAAAATGAGGGGCTCTCCCTGGACAGGCTTTGTGAGCAAGGTCATGCTGGCCAAGTGTTCCTTCAACCTTTTAAAGGCATAGTCACACTCTTCGCTCCAGTCAAAACGAACTTTCTTACGCAGGGCTCGGAAGAAAGGGAGGCTCTTCTCTGCCGAGCGCGAGACGAATCGGCTCAAGGCATTGGTGCAACCCGCTAAACACTGCATTTCCTTAATATTCCTGGGCGCTGCATCTCCATGATTGCTTGTACTTTCTCTGGGTTGGCCTCAACCCCCTTTTCCGTAACCATATACCCCAAGAATTTACCAGCTCTGACCCCGAATATGTATTTTTTAGGTTTGAGCTTCATCCTGTACTTTCTTAAGGTGTCGAAGGTCTCCATCAGGTCGTCCACATGCGAGGTCGCCTTCACACTTTTCACGAGCATATCATCCACGTAAACTTCCATGTTCCGACCGAGCTGGCTTTTGAACATTTTATCTACTAATCACTGGTATGTGGCCCCTGCATTTTTGAGCCCAAACGGCATTACCACATAACAATATGTCCCCTTTGGGGTTATAAAGTTGACTCGCTTCCAATCTTCTTGCGCCAACCTGATCTGGTGATATCCTTGTGAGGCATCCATCATGCTCAGGAGTTCACAGCCAGAGGTGGAATCGACAAGTTGGTCGATTCTAGGTAGAGGATAGTGATCTTCCGGGCAAGCACGATTGAGATCTCAGAAATCGATGCACATACGCCAATCTTCTTGGGTCTTGGGGACCATCACAACATTAGAGAGCCACTCAGGGAATTGTATCTCCTGAATATGCTTGGCCTTTAACAATTTCTCCACCTCAGACTCAATGATGGCCTCTTTCTCAGGCCCAAAATTACGCTTCTTTTGCTTGACCGGTTTCATGCCTGGAGTGATATTAAGGCGATGTTCCATCACCTCAGGGTCGATCCCTACCAAGTCCTCGGGTGACCAAGCGAATACATCCGTGCTTTCTCTCAACAAATTCACCAGATCTATCAAGACCTCCGGGCTAAGCGTTGTTCCCACTCAGAGGACTCGATTCTCATCGCCTGGGACAACCTCCACTAGCATCAACCCTTCCTCTCTTCTCCCCAGATCTTGCCGTGGCTTCTCTATCCGAGCTTTTTTACTCAACCTCTCATCCTCGCTATTCCGCCTAATACACTCAACATACGTCTATCTAGATTCGTATTGATCACCTCTCACCTCTCCAGTCCCATCCTCAGTGGGGAATTTCATCTTCATGTGAAAAACTGAGATTACAGCCTGGAACTGACTTAGGGAATGTCTGCCAAGCATAACATTGTACGAGGATGGCGCATCTACCACTAAGAAATGCACCATCCTGGTCACACGATATGGCTCTTCCCCTAAAGTAACGAGGAGCCTGACCGCTCCTAATGGTTTCAGGGCTCCCCCTGCAAACCCCACCAAGGAGGTGGTCACCTCCTCCAGCTCGACGTCCAACTTTAGTTGTTTAAAGCAATCAAAGAACAAGATGTCGGCAGAGCTCCCTGTATCCACAAAAATCCTTCGCACGTTATAATTAGCAATGGTTGATGTTATTACTAGGGCATCCATGTGGGGGGCTAAGATGCCATCACCATCCTCTGATCCAAAACAGATATTTGGAGCAGACGCTATCTGCCCTACATCACGAGGCCTTCTAATCAAATCTTTAGCAGCTCGAACATAACTATGTTGCGTCCTCTTAGAATGCTCCTCCAGCTCTCCACCAGTAATCATCTGGATTTCTCCATGAATAACCTGAGCCTGGTAAGATCTTCTTCCTTCAGGTCGCCCCCTATCCTGATCTCTTTTGTTTTGTGGAGCATGATTGTAGCTGCTACGACCAGATCTGGCCTCTTCTTTCCTTATGCGGACATATTCTTTTAGGTGTTCTACCTGTACCATTCTCTCTAACTCATCTTTCAAATGCGTACATTCTTCAGTGTTGTGCCCGTATTCATTATGGAAATGGTAGAAACGATCTGACCTTTCCTTCCTCGGTTTTTGTGAATAGGTCTTGGGCCAGTGCAGCTCTGGATGTCGTTCTATTGCTTGCAGTATCTCTCTCTGAGGGGTTGGTAGAGGGGTATACCTGTCAAAACGAGGTTTGCCCACGGACAGCTCTGGCCTAGGCTTTTTCACTGCTGCCCTGTCTTCTCTATCATACCTTTCCCTCTTCTTCTCTCCTTCCTCCTTGATTTTCAATGCTTCCTCCAGATAAATGTACATCTTGGCTCTCTCTAAGAGTTCTCCAAATTTCAGAGCTGGTTTCACCACCAGCGATTGAAAAAAATTCCCCTCTCCTCAGACCCTGTGCCAGAGCATTCACCAACAGCTCTTCAGACGCGGAGGGCACTTCCAACTTAGCCATTGTAAACCTGTTGATGTAGGCGCGTAAGCTCTCATTCTCTTTCTGCTTTAGGCTAAAAAGCTCAAGCGGCATTTTCTGGTATTTCCGGCAGCTCGTAAACTGGTGCAGGAAAGCTGAACTGAATTCGTCAAAGTTACTGATAGACCTCAGTGGTAGCTGGCTGAACCAGAGATGAGCTGATTTAGTGAAGGTCATCGGAAAGACCCGGCACATGACTGCGCCTGAGAATTTATGCACAACCATCGCAATCTCAAATCAGCTCAGATGATCCCAGGGATAAGTGGTCCAATTGTATTCGAAACCCAACGCCCTGTAGGAGGCCAAAACATCATCGCGCATGACTTCCTCAGTAAACGGTGTGCCCCTTCTCGCCGGAACCACACCATCGCTCATCATCTTCTTCTTAAATTCTCTCACCTCTTTCTGCAAACTTTGCATCTGTTCCATCAAGCCTGGATTAATCTGGCTAGATGTTTCGCTGTCGAAGGTGGAGAAGTGCTCATCCCTATCCTGAAGCAGAGTTCGCCCTGCCGTCTGATTGCGCAATGGTTCGGTTTTCGTCAATAGGACCGTCCGATCTGGCCGCACTCCTGATGGTGGAGTTGACATCGCAGCAAATCTTTTCTCCACGGCTGCTTCCACAGCCTTTCCGATTAACTCAGACAGTTGCCTGAGCACATTCAACAGCCCCTTAGTGACAGGCGGCGGTCCACTTGAGGAGGGCGGCGCGGTACCTATCCTAGCTGCAGCTGACGTCTCTGCCTCCCATGGCCTCGCTGTTGACGGCTCAGCCGACCGTGGCATACCCCACGGCGTGGCGAAGCTGGTAGTTCCGCCGAGCTCCCCCACCGAATTTCGCCTTAAACCATCCGAAGCCATGCTCACGTCTTAGCTTTGATCGATAACTTTCCCACAGACGGCGCCAATTGTTTCGACCCAAAATATGACCGACGTCCAGAACAACGCCTGGAACCTGGAACACCTTCTTGACCTGCGCACAGAAACATGTTAAAAAGGACCACCAGTGGTTTTCCGGTGGAAACCTCTCCGATGCTTAAGTCAGTAAAGCGTATGAGGTTTCTCTTAGCAAGCAAAGAAGGAATGCACAAAGAATAACATACCCGTCTCAGCCTTGGGGCTGAGATATTTATAGTTTCTCCTAGTGGGGACCCCAGCCGGGATCCTAGGGACACAACCCGCGAATCAGGGACCATTTGCGTAACCCATTCTGACAAGTGGTCCCACTTGTCTCCTTATCGGGAACCCGGAAGACAGGCCTTTCCTGTTCCAGATCTTTCTTCATCTTTTCCTCTTCACCACCTCAGTATCAATATAAGAACTGACTTTGACCAGGTCTTTTACAGATCTTTCTTTTCCTTTCAATCTTTTTTCAGCTCTGTCTATAGGAGTCAGGAGAAAGTATTGAGACACTTTCCCTGAGAATCGGCTTTCCCAAGGGCCTCATCCAGACCTCTCTCTAGATCGAGCTGATCCCATTGTACCTATTTCTTAATTATTCTCATTCAGGGCAGATCTACCTCAAATTAGGTGTGCCCTATTTCATGCCGGATCACTTGGGATATTCATTGCTATTGTTTTACCCTAAAAATACTGGAACGATGAACACATTCTTCTTCCTTGAATATCCTGACCTGCTCCACTAAAAACACGTTAGAAAGGACCGGTCTAAACCTCTCCGATGCTTAAGTCAGTTAAGCAGTTTTTCTTATCGGGATATTTCAAGCTAAAAATGCTCAGAATGTCATAGAAATCATACCTTACACAGTCGTTTTAATGGGATATTTATAACCCTCATCATGTGGGGCTTATCCGAGATCCCAGAAACAAACCCGTGAATCTGGGTGCGTTATTCAGAACGACCTGACCTGGAAGTTTCCTCCAAGAGAACATATCGGTTTTGTCGCCACTTCTCCCAGTTTTCAACCTGATCTTCTAAAACCGCGCTCAAGCATTTACGCCAGGTCAGGATAGTTCTTATAGGGCTAAGGGATCGTTTCTTCCCTTTCTCCTAGGGCATCAGTTCAAGTCATCCCAACTAGACCTATTTTACGCCTTGCCATCAGATTAGGTCGTACCAATCAGTCCCCCCCCCCACCTTTGAAAAATTGGGATGAGTCGTAACGCCTCGGATTCCCCGCCTGATGGTTAGAATCATTAACATGTCCTTTCAAATATCGTGTTTTGACACGCTTTGAATGCACAAATCTCGTCAAAACTTCTTTTTCAGATCAGGTCACATCCTTTGAGTATGACATGTAACTCCTCGTATTCCCTCCCACCGTTTGAAATTCTCTACGCGTCTTGTCCAGTACTGTGTTCTGACACGCATTTAATGCACAAATCCTGCCAAATCCTCTTTTCTCCTAAAAATTTGTTTTCCAAGTATATCACTTCCCCTTTTTTATTGACTCATTCAATTCTCTCTCTCTGCACTCATCTGCTTTCTCAAGAATTTCTTGCATCTTTCCCTCTCCGATCAAGGTTTTCGTCCTCTTAGAACCAGGTATTTTCTCACCTTCCTGCAAAGATTTAATTATGTCTTCCTCTACCTCTACTCCTTCATCGTCTTCCATTAATCTATCCTCCTCCCTCGATTTATCTTCTTCTGCAATGCCGTCAGTGGCTGCATCTGGTGGACAACACCATCCTCCCCCAGGTAACAACCATGATAATATAGTCTCCACCGTCAGTAACCAAACCCTACAGGAAATACGATCCAGATTCCCTATCTCAGATGAATTCTCCTTTACCAACCCAGAATCCGGTGAGAGAGCCTCTCGGCCCCCCCAGGTCATCTGACTTTTTTTGTCGACCAGTTTCAGGCAGGGCTGAGCCTCCCCGTCCATCCTTTTATCCTGGCGGTATCGCGGATATACAGGATTTCGGTACACCAATTTGTTCCTAATGCTCTTAGGATTATGGTAGGGTTCTATCTGGCGGCCCAATTTTCTTGGCTTACCCCCACGGCCCAGTTGTTTTACTCCCTATTCCAAGTCAAGAGCTCTTCTGTTGGTTTCTTTTATTTGTCTGCCAAAGCTGGTGTTCGATTCTTGATCGGGAACCCTTCCTCCAACAAGGACTCGAGGAAAAAAATCTTTTTATCCACTGCTCGAGTGATTGGGGCTTCTTTCCCGGACCCATTAATGCTCTTCCAGCCCAGGCCCCGCTGTCCAGGGGAGATCGACCTCCCTCCTTGGAGGAAACCGCCCACGCCCTTAACCAAAATGTTTTCCATCTGACCAACTTCTTTCTCCCACCATACTGAGCTTCTTCAATTCCCGAAGAGAAAGCGACCCCCTTCCTTACGAGATTGGTATACCTATGAAAATAATCAACTCTTCCTTATTTAAGATATATTTTGTACTTGAAAGTTTTCAAGCGTCATTATTCCTTTCTTCTCTCTTTCTCTCCCTTTTTTTTTACTTATCCTCTAGGCTAATATTCTTCTTAGACAAGATGATTAAGGAAAGAATGTCCGTGGCTCTCAAGGGATCCACTCCTAGGATCCAGAAGCGCCCCCTTGGCGAGCTTTCCAGGGCTTCCATATCCACCCAGCCCGAGGTGGCGGCCAGCTCGGAGAGACTGGAGGGGTTAACCAGGCAGGAAAGGGAGACACAACCTGAGATAATAATCAGTCCTGCCATCGACCTAACCACTTAATCCACCTCGGAGAGCAGTCTTTGGGATCACGCAAGCGTGCTCGCTTGGGCAAAGGGGTGGCCACGCTGAAGCCCTCAGGGGTCACCCCAATCAGAGCTTTTTCACCGGTTCATCTATCTTGAACTGTCTACGAGACGTGGCAGTTCAGTTTATCAATGGTCAATCCCCTTCTGTTGACCGTCGAGCTCTCGAAAAATGGGCTAACCATGAGCTGATTGAGTCCTTTTGCCAGGATGAGGCTCGGTTAAGGGTTTCTTTATTCTATTCACTTCCTCCCTTGCCTTCATGATTATTCTACTTATCCTTTCTTCCTTTGCCTATCGTCCTCTCTTTCTTTCAGGCTACTGTTAAGAGGGCTGCCCTGGTGGCTCGAGCCCAGGTCTCCCTGATAAACCCCGACTTATCCAAAGAACATGCAGCCTTACAGGAGAGGGAGAAGAGGTTAATTACCTTCCTGAAGGAGAGGAACGCCGAGTTGAAGGCTTCCCATACTGAGCTAAAGGCCACCCAGCTCGAACTACAGAAAGCTTGGGAATCGGAAGGGAAGAGCCAAGCTCTAGCTCTGATCCAGGCCGAAGAGGCCAAGGAGAAACTCGTGCTAGTGCGAGCTGAGGGTCAGGCTGAAGGTGAGGCTAAAGGTCGAGCTGAAGGGCGTTCGGAGGGGTGAGCTGAGTTTCTCAATTCAGAGGAAGGGCAGAGGCTTATTCATCTAACCCGAGAAATGACTCGGCGGGCTTTCTTTAGCTTCATCGAGCTATAAAACATTTCCGTACAGAAGGCCCAGGTCTACTACCACTTCGACCTGGATGCCCAAGCAAAGTGGTCTGCTGAGAACCCCTCTGCCACCTTCGAACGTTCCATTCCTCTGTAAAAACCTCCAGAACCCACAAACTTCTCATACGTTAAAGAGGATGATCAGCTTCACCAGCTCGGGGTCCCTGAGTTTGCTGAACACATTCGCCAAGCCTTTGTACCTCTTCTTCCATCTCCATCTCCCCGAATAGTCGCTGACCTTGTCCTTACCAGCGACTGTGTCTTCTCCTACCTTCGTAAATTTGGATGAGCTCCAAGGCAGCATCCAATTTGAGCGAGATATTGGAGAAGTTTCCAGGGCCGCGGAGCAAGTTGGTGGAGAGCTGAACACCGCCGATTATGTAGCTTAGGGCGCTCCTCTGTTCAGGACTATAATTTGCTTTTTAATCCATGGGACTGTATTTTTGAACAATACTTTATTTTTATTTCTATTTTGTCTGTTTATACTTAGGGTTTCCAAGAATTCAGGAAACCCTAGTACCCTCTGTACTTCCTCTTTATCTATAAAATCCATTTCTTATTTGCATATTTTTCATTATGGCTTCATATTCTTTCTCCGAAGACATCGATAATTTGAAAAAGAACAAACCTTGCTTTCTTTAATGAAAACCTTCATCTTTCCTAAGAGAATGCCCAAATGCGTGAAATTTTTTTCCAACTACGCAAATTCCTGGAAAGAAAAAGGCAGAAGAAGCGCCATTACAAGCGTGAATGGGCGGAGCTCCGCCGACTCAACCGTCAACTCCAGGAGGAAAAAGCTGATCTACTTGAGTTAGTATGTCGACTGACCACCGCTGTCGACGAGGCTCATTCTTCCACCGAACGAGCGGACAAGTGTCGTCAATATCTTCACGAGACTAAGCGCGAGCTGTGGCGTATTCGACGGGTCTTGGCCTTTGACAAGAGGGCTTCCTCATCTCATCCATGATGTTTGTTCGATTTAGCTTGGTGTATCTCTGTGATCTGCAATTTCCGCAAGCACTTCCTCTTCCTATGTACTTGTAATCGAATTCGATGACTGAGTAAAGTTTGATGTACTTTCAGATTTTCTCTAGATCTTTTTCATTATTTTGCTACCAAACCAGGTAGAAAGTCCATCTCCACGTGCCTTGATCCGATACCTTGGGGTACATATCTTAATCTGTTAATCAGGTCAGGCTCGGGATTTTTTACCCCTTTGCCTATCAAGCCAAAATTTTGGGGCTCATTCTCTTGACTAAAAATCAGGTCGGGTTTGATATGTCCACCCTTTAGCCTGTCGAGCTAAAAATCAGAGGCTCAGGCCCTTAGTTGACAATCAAGTCAGGTCGGGGATATCCATCCCTTAGCCAATCGAGCTAATTTATTGAGGTTCATGCCTTGTACTGATCAAGGCTAAATTCTCTACTGACAATCAGGTTAGGTTTTGGGGCCTCTACCCCTTGCCAATCAGAGCTAAAAACTTTACTGACGGTCAGGTCAGGTTTGGGATATCCATCCCTTAGCCAATCAGGGCTAAAGATTTAACTGACAATCAGGTCAGGTTTCGGGGCATCCGCTCATAGCCAATCAGGGCTAGAATTTTTACTGACAATCAGTTCAGGTTTGGGATATTTATCCCTTAGCCAATTAGGACTAAAGATTTTACTGACAATCATGTCAGGTTTCGGGGCATCCGCCCATAGCCAATCAGGGCTAAATCTTTACTGACAATCAGGTCAGGTTTTGGGGCATTCGCCCATAGCCAATCAGGGCTAAATTTTTTACTGACAATCAGGTTAGGTTTGGGATATTCATCCCTTAGCCAATCAGGGCTAAAGATTTTACTAACAATCAGGTCAGGTTTCGGGGCATCCTCCCATAGCCAATCAGGGCTAAAATCTTTACCGACGATCAGGTCAGGTTTGGGATATCCATCCCTTAACCAATAAGGGATAAAGGTTTACTGACAATCATAAGTTGGCAAAATTAGTCATTTTACAAATAATCGAGTCCATATATTTCACATGAAATATTTCTGTAAGTTCGATACGTTCCATAGCCATGGTAATTTGACTCTGTCCATCTGCTCAAGCTCATATGCTACCCCTGCAAGTACTTTGACGACCTTATATGGGACTTTCCAAGCGGCATCCAAGTTACCTCTAATTTCACCTAAATCGGCTCGACGAAGCACCAGGTCTCCCATTCGAAATTGAAGCTTGACCACCGAATTATTATAAGTTTCTCGAATTCTTCCACTTATATGCTCCATTTTCACAGAAGCTCGCTCTCTTCTTTCCTCCGCCAGATACAGGGCATCTGGTATCAATAGTTCATTTTTACCTTCACTGAAGTTCAGTATTCTATGAGATGCTATACTGACCTCTGCAAGGATCACGATATACATACCGTATACCAAGATGAATGGTGTTTCTCCCGTACCTTCTTTAGGGTTCGTTCGGTATGCCCACAAGATCGAGCTGTGCTCTTCTACCCACTTTCCCCCACTGACTTTTCTAAGTGCGCCATAATTCCCTGTACCAAAATTCGGTTGGTTACCTTGACTTGGACATTCGCCTGAGGGTGGTAGACAGATGTGAAATGTTGTTCTATCTTCATCTTAGTGCACCAGGACCAAATTCGAGCTCCTATGAACTGTGTGCCATTATCTAGCACCAAGATCCTTGGGATGCCAAACCGGCACACTGCATTCTTCCATAAGAAACCCATTACTGCCTCCTCTGTAATCTTTGCTAAGGCTTCAGCTTCCACCCACTTACTAAAATAATCTATGGCCACAATCAGGATCTTCTTCTGGGCTAGGGCTGTGGGGAATGGTCCAACCAGATCTATCCCCCATTTTTCAAAGGGGAAAGGAGAGCTCATTGTCATGAGCTCATCTAAAGGCTTATGCACTAGGGGGGAGTTCTTCTGGCACTTGGCACATCTCCTGACAAAGTCTTTTGCATCTTTCCTTAATTGTGTCAAAAAAATAGCCAACTCTCATTATCTTACTTGATAGAGTACTGGCGCCCATGTGGTTGCCACAACATCCCTCGTGGATTTCCTTGAGAGCATGGGCGCTCTCCTTCGGACTTAAGCACCACAAAAGAGGTTTTCCAAACCCTCTTCTGAACAGCTCTCCTTTTAAAAAACAAAAAAAGAGACGACCTAATTCTTACTTTCACTAACTCCTTTTTATTATCAGGCAACTCTCCTTTTTTCAGATATACTTTGATCGGGGATTGCCAATCCTTTTCTTCCTCTAGCGCGTGTATCTCCTCTTCTCTAAATTCTTGGTAAGCCATGAGCAGGATAATTGTTCTCTCCTGATAATTTGTGGCCAAACTAGCCACCTTAGCCAAGTAATCAGCTCGACCATTCTCCTCGCTGGGAATTTAAAGTACATTGAAAGCTTTCATGTCCTTTGCTAATTCATGAAACCGGGCCAGGTACTTTTGCATGTGCTCATCTCTCACATTAAACTCACCCCAGATTTGCTTATAGACCAACTGAGAGTCCACCCAGGCACATACGCGCTCGTACTCACATCTTGCTTCCCTACAGATAAATATAGAATCAAAGGCTCTTCCTTGTCTGGCTTGGTAAGCAATGACATGCCGACTAGATGTTCTTTTAATTTCTGAAATGCTTCTGGCATTCTTTGTCCCATTGAAATCGAGCCTTCTTTCGCAAGGCTCAAAAATATGGTAAGCTCTTCTCCACCGAGCGCGAAACAAACCTGCTCAGGGCCGCTATCCGCCCTGCCAGGCACTGCATTTTTTTGACATTTATTGGAGCTTTCATGTCCATAATGGCTTTAACTTTCTCTACGTTGTCCTCTGTTCCCCTCTGCGTGACCATATAACCAAGGAACTTTCCGGCTCTTACCCGAAATGCTCACTTTTTGGGATTGAGCTTCATTTTGTATTTTCTCAAGGTATTGAAAGTTTCCTTTAGGTCATCAATGTGCGAGGCTGCCTTTGTGCTTTTAACCAGCATGTCATCCACATATACTTCCATATTACGCCCGAGATGAGTTTTGAACATTTTATCTACCAGCCGTTGATATGTGGCGCATGCGTTCTTGAGCCCAAATGGCATGACCACATAGCAATAAGTTCTTAGTGGGGTTATGAAACTGACCCGTTCCCAATCTTCTTCGGCCATCCGGATCTGGTGATATCCTTGTGAGGCGTCCATCATGCTGAGCAGCTCATAACCCGAGGTGGGATCTACCAACTTGTTATCCTCGGTAACGGGTATTGGTTCTTGGGACAAGCTCGATTGAGGTCTCTGAAATCAATGCACATCCGCCAATCATCTTGGGTCTTTGGTACTAGCACCGCATTAGAGAGCCATTCCAGAAATTGTGTTTCCTGAATGTGCTTGGCTCGCAACAATTTTTCTACCTCTGCTTCAATAATAACTTCTTTCTCGGGACCAAAGTTGTGCTTCCTCTGTTTCACTAGCTTTACCACGGAGCTGATGTTGAGGTGATGCTCAGCTATTGTCGGGTCTATCCCTACTAAATCTTTGGGAGACCAGGCAAAAATATCTGCCCTACTTCTCAAGAAGGCCACGAGCTCCACCAATACCTCGGGGCTTAGAGTCGTTCCTACTCGTACAACTCGGCTATCATCCCCCGGTACCATCTCGACCGTCATCAAACTCTCCTCGCACGGATCCTGCTCACGCGCGGTATCCATCTATGTCCTTGGTTTTTAGATCTTCTCAACCCTTCGTCTCTTCGGATACTATCCACGTATGCTCTACGAGACGCATACTGATCTCCTCGAACCTCGCCTATAACTTCCTGAACCGGGAATTTCATCTTCATATGGTATACGAATATCACCGCCTGGAATTGGCTCAAGGATGGCCGACCAATCATAGCATTATATGAGGATGGTGCGTCCACTACCAGGAATCGCACCATCTTGGTCTTCCTGAACGGCTCGTCCCCCAACGTGATAAGGAGATTGAATGCTCCTAATGGGCGTAGTGATCCTCCAGCAAAGCCTACTAATTAGGTGGTGACCTCCTCCAACTCCAGGTCCAGGTTTAACTTCTTAAAACACTCATAGAATAAAATATCGGCTGAACCTCATGTATCTACAAAGATTCTCCGCAAATTGTAATTAGCTATAGTAGCTGTTATTACTAGGGCGTCCATGTTGGGTGCCAAGATACCATTCTCATCCTCTGAGCCAAAACAGATGTTTGAGATCGGGACTAACTATCCCACCTCTTGCGTCTTTCTCGACAAACCTTTTGCAGCCTGCACATAGCTGTTCTAGGTGCGTCGTGAATGCTCGTCCCATTTTCCGCCTATGATCATCTGAATATCTCCTCTTATCTCTTGAGACTAGTCGTTCCTCTTTCCGTTTCCGCGGCCACTATCGAACTCCCGTATGTTCCCTTGATGTCGATCTTGTCTGTGAGAGTCAGATCTGGATTCATCTTATCTTGCGTGCACAAACTCTCTAAGGTGTCCTGCCTGCACCATCCGCTCCAGCTCGTCCTTCAAGTGCGTGCACTGATCTGTGGCATGACCATATTCATTAAGGTATCAACAGAACTGGTCAGATCTCTCCTTCCGTGGATTTTGAGCGTATCTCCTCGTCAACTTGAGATCGGGTGTCGTTCAATAGAATGCAGAATTTCACCCTGGGGTGAAGCCAGGGGTGTGTATCGATCAAACCGAGGACGGCCTCCCGCCATATCAGTACTAGGTTTCTTAGCCAAAGTCTTGTCGTCTTTGTCAAGTTGTTCTCTCCACTTTTCTCCATCATCCTTTATCCTCAGAGCCTCTTTCAAGTGGATATATTTGTCTACCACTTTAAGGAGCTCTCCAAATTTCAGTGCTGACTTAACTACCAACGATTGGAAGAACTCCCCCTTCCTGAGCCCTTGAGCCAAAGCATTGACCAAGAGCTCCTCAGATGCTGATGGCACTTCCAACTTGGCATCTGTAAATTGCTTGATATATCCGTGCAGACTTTCACCTTCTTTCTATTTCAAACTAAACTGTTCTAGCGGCATTTTCTAATACTTCCTGCAACTAGTGAACTGGTGCGAGAATGCAGAACTGAACTCA
>BMAC01000071.1:194112-239739 GCA_014905375.1 Phtheirospermum japonicum
TTATTTTATTTCTTCTTTTCAAATAAACAAGGGTTTTACTCTTGTATTACATATATAGTTTTTTAATTTATTTTACAAATCTTTGTTTGTTGACTTTATTTTTTCTTAATAAAACACTTTTTTTTGTTAATTTTTTTTACAAATTTTCTTTATTTTATTTTTTTTCTTCTTTGCAAATAAAACAAGTGTCAACGGTTAATCGCCGGTCAACGGTTAACCATAACCGGTCAACCGGTTATTAACCGGCGGTTAGCCGGTTAACCGTAACCGGATCAACACCCCTAAGTTGAACCATTTGTTTTGATAATCTTTGTTATAAAAAAAATTTAGAAAAAGAAAGAAAAAGCCCCCAAAAATGTATCACTATTTCGTACTCTCAAATTTATAATCCTGCTTACGCCACTGACGAGCAGCTGCCACAAATCCGACTCTGGCTCTGATTAAGACTTTGACCCTACTCATCGGAAACTCCTCTTGAGATTCCTGGCGACAGTGTGCAGGCGCGATGAAGGCATGGTTGATTGCCTACGCAGGCTGAGAACGCATTGGCGAAGCAGCTGTCGATCTAGATGGAGAAGGCGATTGCCGTCGGCAAGGGTGAAGTGCCGTTTTTCATTTTTTCGATGAACGTCGATTCTCTGGCGGTACAGGACGAGCGGCGGAGGGAGGATCGACGGCGATGATGGAGATCTAACCGGTACTGGTGGTTTGCCGTTGGTCACTATTTTCCGCAGCTATCGGTGATGATGCAGCGAAGACGGCCGATCAAACGTGGCGGCGGGAAATGGAGTGGTGGAGTCGGTACGCGACAAGTTCAAGACACCGATGATCTCTGGTGCTTCAGGCGGCGATGGCGTATCCGAGGCCGTTGGAGCTGAGGTGATGAGAGTCTGAGGCGGCTTTTGTGTCGATAAACGCAACGGTAAACGTCAGAGGCGGATGTTGGCCAAGAAGACCTTTAATTTGCCTGCAGGTTCTCGACAATGGAGTCTGTTCAAATTGGAGGAGAAAGGGTTTTGACTTGGGCTTGGTGTTGGGTCACGGCCACATGACACTGAGCCTATTTAAAACTGCGCTTTATTATTTTAGAGACTGGGCCAATTGATGGGTTTTAATTGCTGGGCTGTTTTGGGTCACTCTTGTTGGGCAGAAATTAAGTTGCTGGATGATGGGCCTTTGTTGGGTTATGTCTGGTTTAACTAACATAGTGGTTGGGTAATTCCTTAAACTTGGGAAAATTGGCTTTACAACTTGCTGCTGCCGTTTTTTGTGATTGTTGGGAAAGAAAGATAAAGTACAAGGGCTTTGTTGTCAAGGCTACTAAAATCCAAAACTATCCTAGGCCGTTTTAATTTAAGATAAAGTACAAGGGCTCATGATCAACTGAAGTCCTCTTGGATTTAAATAAATATTTGACAATGACTAATTTAATCTTGGGTCAGAATTGATGATGAAGTTAATAGAAATTAAATTTGGGCTTGAATTGTTAGTAAGGTCCATTGGACTGCGATTGCAGCAGTAGTTGGTTCTTCTTGTAAATAAGAAACATGAAGAAATACAAGGCCTTGATGGGTCATGGACTTAAGTTTAGTTTTGGACTAGACTTATAATAAATTGTTGGCCTAATTGTTGAATTGATTTTCAAATTTATTAAAGTGTGAATTTTAAGTTTGATGTAATTCGGCTTAGAAATTCTATAAACTTATAAATGTTAACTCATTTGTTTGGGTAAAATTCATAAGTTTAATGTGAATTAAATTCGGATTTAATTTATGAATTGGATCTTGAGAATTAATTGTTGAAGCTTCTCATATCACTTAAATTTTCCAATGGTGGAGAATATGGTTTTGTTGGTCAAATAAAGTGCATATTGAGATAGCTAATGTGAGATAGATGATCTCATAAGAGTATTGAATTCGCGAAGTTCATGTAATGCTCGAAAAGCCAATAGAAGATTGTGAGAATTATGCGAAGTCATAACTATTCGTCTTATGTGCTTATTTAGAATTTGGGTATTCTAGCCTTGGGGCTATGATATAAAGCCCATAATAAAGTTCAATAAAGTTGGTAAGTATGAATTTACAATTAAATATCAGTTTTGACTTAAAACACAAATGTGAGATTCGTTTTGAGGCTAATATGTCAAAAGTATCTTTTCATTCGGTGGAAAAAGATTTTGCACCTCTAGAGTTAACTCACAACGAGGTATGTGATTTGAAACTTGTGCAAACTAGAGGGGTAAAAAAGTAATTTATTACTTTCATTGATGACTGCACAATAATTTATTTGGTAAGGGGCAAAAACGAAGCTTTTGATGCTTTCAAAGTCTTTAAATATGAAGTCGAGATTCAAGTTAACACTCGAATTAAGATAATTTGAAGTGATCGAGGTGGAGAGTATGTTGTACCGTGTGAGAAATCTTGCACTGAACATGGCATAATTCATTGAACAACTGCTCCTTATACACCTAGATCGAACAGCGTTGTTGAGCGCAAGAATCAAACTCTGAAAGAAATGATGAAAGACTATGTTAATCAGTTCAGGGTTAATCACAAATATGTGGGGGGAAGCAAAGCAATCCTTTCCGCTAACCATATTTTGGATAAGGTACACCACAGGGGAAAGGGAAAGACTCCATATGAATTATGAAAAGGTAAAGCTTCTTCTTACAATTACCTCAAAGTGTGGGGGATCTAGGCTAAGTTAAGAGTACCAGAGCCAAAAAAAATGAAGATAAGACCATAATAGTCGACTGTAACTTCATTGAATATGCGCACAAAAGTATTGCGTATAAATTCCTAGTACACAAGTCTGTCATACTTGATATAACTGAAGGAACAACCATTGAATCAAGGAATGTATTATTCTTTGAACACATATATCCTTACAAAGGAAATAGTGATGGTTCTAAAAAGAGATTTCGTGATACTAAAGATAAAGCAACACCTCTTATGATACAAGATGCATCACAAGATGGTGATGATGATGAACCGAGGGCTAGGACTTCTAAAACGTTTGGTCCAGATTTCATGATCTATTTGTTAGATAATGAACCTCGTACTACTCAAGAAGTCTTGTCTAATCCTGATGCTCCTATGTGGAAGGTAACCATCAACGTTGAGATTGACTCAATTATGCAGAATTATAGATGAGAGTTGATCGGACTTTTCCATGGTAATAAGCCCCTAGGATGCATGTGGGTCCTAAATAAAAGTATAAAGTTGATGGCTCGATTGATAAATATAAAGATAGGATGGTGGCCAAAGGCTTTGAATAAAGAGAAAGATATAACTTCTTTGATACTTACTCACCTTTAAATAGAATTACTTCTATTAGTATGATTTTGGCGATTGCTGCACAGCACAATCTTGAAATTCACCAAATGGATGTGAAAACGGTGTTTTTTAAATGGTGAGTTAGAAGAAGAGATTTATATGAAACAACCTGAAGGGTTTGTAGTTCCTGGTCAAGAGATTAAGGTGTGTAGACTTGTTAAATCGATGTATGGATTGAAACAAGCACCAAAGTAATGACATATCAAGTTTGACACTAAGATGATGTCAAATGGGTTTCATATTAATGAATACGGTAAATGTGTTTATGTAAAGAACACACCTAACTCTCTTGTCATTATTTGTCTTTATGTTGATGACATGTTGATTTTGAGTAACTCTTGTGATGTGATCACAAGTACTAAGAACATGCTAAAAGACAACTTTGATATGAAGGATATGGGGTTAGTCGATGTGATTCTTGGGATCAAGATCATAAGGAACTCAAACGGCATAGTTCTCTCTCAGACCCACTATAGAAAGCACACTGGAGAGATTTAATGCGTTTGAGGATGAAATGGCTAAAACCCCATTTGATGATAACCTTCGTTTGGTGAAGAACAAAGGTGATTCAGTGGTTCAACTGGAATACGCTAGGATCATTGGGAGTCTTATGTACATTGCTAGTTGTACTAGACTAGATCTCGCTTATTCAATGAACAAACTTTGAATGTTCATGAGTAACCCGAACAGTGATCACCGGAACGGGTTAACTAGAGCATTAAGCATTTAGAAGTATACTCTGAGTTATGGGATGCATTTTACGAGATATCCAGAAGTACTAGAAGGGTAATATGATTCTAACTTGATATCGGACTCTAAAGATCCACTCTCCACAAGTGGGTATGTCTTTACCATTGGTGGAGGTGCTGTATCTTGGAGATCCACTAAGTAAACATGCATAGCCCTGTCCACCATGGAATCAGAATTCATAGTTATGGATAAAGCTAGTGAAGAGGTTGAGTGGTTTCGAAATTTTCTCGAGAACATTCCATGTTGGAGGAGGCCAGTATCAATGATTATGATACAATGCGATAATCAATCTATCGCAAGGGCTTATAATGAAATGAATAACGGTAAATCGTGACATATTCGTCGAAGATAAAATAATGTTAGAGAATTGATCTCAAGAGAAATCTCTATTGATTATGTGAAATCTAACGAAGATATAATGGATCCGTTTATAATGAGTTTAAATCGAGATTAATTCTATATATTGCTAGAGGAAATGGGAGTAATACCCACACCAAAGAATGGTCTTTAGTGGATACCCAACCATGATGACTGGAGATCCCAAGAACTTGGTTCAATGGGAAAACAAAACTTTAGACTGTTCTAATTTGAACACTTGGTACCTAGCTATGAGCTAAACCTATTTCCCTATATAGCATATCCAAGTGATATTTCTGATGACCGTGGTAAGGGTAAGTCTTAGACTTTTAATGACGATCTATACCTATAAAGCTGGAGTATAGCAGGATACTTATGATAAACAAGGTCACCTATTTAAGTGCAGAGTAGTGATCGCATCGATCGGAGCTCTTAAGAATCCAAGAGTGTTCCAGGGCCAAAATGGACACAACTTAAGAACTTGAGAAGTGGCATAAATATTATTATGTGAGTATCATTGTCTCGGTAGGCTCGGACTCGGAATAGTTTAATGACACTATCAACTAGGCCTTGGGTTTATCCAATGGTACTTCACTACGGAGGGTTCAAAGCTAAAAGCTTCCTAGCCAGATGTAATAACATTTCATGTAGAAACAGAGCAAGTGAGTCACATGTATCATACATTGATTTTGCACTCATGTGGGGTATTATTGGGGAGATTTTGTAAAGTTATAAATGGTAGCTCTGACCAAATATTCCAAATGTAGACGGGTCGTTATTTTGAAAATGAACGTCGAATTATTAATCTACGTTTCGAGTAGACTATCGTGGTATATTTACTTTAAAAAATCCATATTCGGGTAACTGAAAAGTCAATGACCAAGGTTGGACAGTTGGAAGGTAAGAGGGTGTGGAATTTCCTAGGTAAAGAGGAAATGTCCGACATATGAATGTTTTCATAATTTTATGGAAATCGAATTATTAGAGATGGTGGACCGCAAACTATTTAATTCATTGGGCTATAATTAGTTTGGGCCTCTTCTGGAAGCTTCCAAGTCTTTCTTATTGAGTAAAATAAGGAGATTGACTTGTATTAGGAATCCTAATTCCTACATATTTCCTACCTTATTTAAATGTCCCTCAAACCTATAAATACCAACTTCTACACAATGTAAAAACAGAACAATTCATCATATACACAAGAAACTTGTCTCTAAGAGTGCTCATGTATACATATCATAATCCTACCTGCCTCACGCATCATATAGTTTGCAGTTAGGATTTTGTTCAATTGTCTGCCCAGTTCTCGTTCACCAGGTTTATTGGATCGTCTACTTCGTCCAGCTTGATTATTGTTGTATCTTGGGAGATTCGTTGCTATCAAACCGTGAGCACGTAGTACGGGGCAACAAGAATTTTAAGGAAAGAGTTCGCTCGCCTCGACACTTTTCCATTTCATTATATATATATATATATATATATATATATATATATATATATATATATATATATTACGCTTATATATATTATGTTTGTTCAATTGCGTTAGATCTGTTAGTTCAAATTATTCCCCGATATTATTCTAATTTATTGCTATTTCCCCTATAATAGTGGCATAGATCCATTGAAAAATGATCGCATCGAGACGGTCCCGTAGCCCGAGGTCAGATTGTTTGAGAGAAGCAGTTGGCGACGGAAGCATGGAGTCAGAAGGGATGATAATGTCAAGGTCTTGGTAGGCCTTGCAGTGATTTTTGAACAAGGACGACCAGGTGGTATATTGAACTTTTTCGATTTCAAGAGTTATGGAGATGAAACTCCTGATATTGGAGACAGAGAGAGCAGGGTGTTTTTCATGTAATTGTGGTGTTTTTCTCGTATTTTTAATTAGGATTTAGTGTCCTTTATAGTGGCTTTGATTCGAGTTTCATTAAGTTATTAGGTTATTTTCTTGTTTTATTGTTTTTCATGTTTCTTCTAGATTTTATACTTGAATTGGTTAGATGGGTTCAATTAATTTGTGGATGTGTGTGATTTTTGCTAGATTCTAACAAGGAAGCGAAAAGAAGGTAAAATTGGCCCTTAGATTAACCTTGGCTCGAACCAAAGCGAGACTAGGCACGCCATAACGTACCAGGATGCATCAAAATCTGCGCAAGAAACTAGCTCAAAAATGCCAAAACATTATGTAATGGTCACCAAGACATGCCTCGATGAGCCAATCCACGCCCAGGAACCTCGACGCATGCCAAGGCACGCCCAAGCCATCTATGCGCAGTGGTCGAGTGCCTGCTGACACCAGCGCGCGCCCGCCCGCACACGCTTGCCAGGGCGCGCCAGCCCCATGCGCCTATCGAAGCCACCCGCTTGTCCCTGCACGTCCCTCCCGCATGCTACGCCAATGCCCAGACGCCAGTGCATGCCAGTGCGCGCCAACCCCGTATGCCACGCCCACCCCGCGCGATGCTGGTGCCCCACGCTTGACTACGACGCCATTTTGTTTTAAAAGTTTTGATGGTGTAGTATAGATAAAGGTTCATATCGCTTGGTATTATCGGGATGCTTACCATAAATACCCGCGTGACAGGCGGGAATACTCATCACTATACTACAAAATGGCACCGTTGCGACTCGCCTTGTTTAAGGTTTTCGATTTGCTTGTAGCTTCTTTGAGTTTTTCATTTTCTTTTGTATTTGACGTTTTTCTTGAGTGTATGCACGGACGTAGAACTCTTGGGAACGTTTTGGCTCCTTTAATTTTGAATCCCAAACGATAAAGGCTTTAAGACGTCCCCTCGCTACTAATCAAAACATGGCAAATAATCTTACCAACACCGACCTATTTCCCAATCCCAATGGGAAATTGCCACGGGCCTATGATCCTCAAAGCTTTATTAATCCCGAGCCTGTTGTTCTTGTCGAGCCATCCACACCTAATGACAAGCCCGGGACTTCAAGTTCCAGTCCAACGGGCCCTCACGACCATGCTTTAGGAAATCAAGGGAGTGGTTTCACAACTCATGGACACGCCATTGGCCTACACCATGGTACCACACCCCTTCCTAACCCTTCTAATGCTTTCATTTCTAATACTTATGGAAATGGGGGTTACATTTCTAACATTGGAGGGCATGGTGTAACCATGTTGGGAATGGGATGAATTATAACGGTTTTATTAACGTGGGAGGGCATGGTGCAATTGCCAATGGTGGAATCGGCAACGGTCAACCCAACATGGGAGGGCATGGTGCAAACCATGTTGGGTATAGAGGCTTTATGGGTATGAATGGTCTGTATGGAGGTTATGGTGCTCCTAATCCTTATCTGAATATGTATAATGGAAGCTTTGTTGGCCCGAGTGAGAATGTTAGTGGCCAAAATCCGAATCCCGACCCGTATAGAGTTCCTCATGCTTATAATTTCAATCATTCTCCGAATGTGAATCTTAATGGTAATGGTGGAAGTCCGTGTTATGGAGGTGCCGAAAACAATGTTCACGAGGGCACTCCCGATCCATTCGCGTTGTTTGGAGGTGTGAGCCCCAATGCCCAAAATTCTCCCCCCGTCTTTGCTATGAGAGAGGTTAGCAAATGTGGGGGCGACTATTTCATCTTGCGTATCCCTTCATCCCAAAGTTATGGCTATTGATATACAATCCCTCAATTTTGCTCGGCTTCCAATATTTCACGGGTTTGCTAAAGAGGACCCTCTCCAATTCCTTCGACAATTCTTGTGGCAAGTCTCGAGTTTCCATCGTCCGAACATGATGAGTTTAGAGCATCTTCAACTCCGATGTTTTTCGTATGCTCTTCAAGATAAATCATTGTCATGGCTCATGAGCATTCCTTCCAACTCAATTCATACATGGGATGAGCTTTAGGTAATATTCTTGAATCATTATTATTCCAATGAAAAGACGGCCGAGTTGAGGATCAAGATTATCTCGCTTAAACAAATGAAAAATGAGTCGTTTCACTCCGCTTGGGCTCATTTCCAAGATCTTCTCACAAGTTGTCCACATCATCGTATGCCAAAGGAACTTCTAATCTAAAGTTTCTATGAGGTATTGGACCCACATGTCAAATATATGGTGGATACGTCGGCGGGGGGAAATATGAAAGATCAACCTCCTCAAGTAGTTCACAAGATTTTCACCACTTTGGCCGAAAATTCTCAACAAAAATCTTCTCGAGCGATGTATTCTAGTGCCAATGAAGTGAGTGAAGATTCTTCCCCTAGGGAGCTTGAGTCGGAAAAGAAATTGGCGGCCATGGAGGCTCAAATTGCTAAGCTATCTAGCCCAAGCCCGAATCCCCCGTGTGCGTCGTGTGGAATGGTTGGTCATGATACCACATGTTGTCCTTTGAGTCCCTCTTTCTGTATGCCGATGCTTCAATCGGAGGACGTGTGTGGGGTTCAAGGGTATCAAACTGGACCCAGTTTTGCTAAGACACCTTTTAATCGTCTGCCAAATTATAATCGTCCTTATCATCCTAGCAACCGCATGCATATGAATTTTAGTTATGCTAACACAAATGCGAATGTTAATCCTCATGTGGGTCCATCTCGTCCGCCTATTCTGGTGAATGCTCCTACTCCACCTTCCGGTACGAATCTCATGGTCATTATGAAACAAATGCAATCATTTTCCATTTTGTTGGCTTCGTTCGATGTTATGTTCAATGCTCTTGAGGCTACGACCAACGGGTTAAACACTAAAATGGGGCAATTAGCAAGTGATGTGAATATGCTCAAGCAATCTCATGAGAAAGGAAAATTGCCAAGCCAACCTTCGTAAGCTGATGTAGTCACGACCCTTTGAAGTGGTAGGGTGGTTTATAATAAGGTTGCCCCTCCATTCTTAGTCACGACCCTTCGATGGCCTACACAAGTCTTCGAATGCCTATAAACCACCAACTTCTAAGGATCATATGCCCTATCCATCCCGGCTACAAAATGCTAAGAAAGATGGACAATTTCAAAGGCTCTATGATCTATTGTCCAACGTAAACATCACTCTTCCCTTTTTAGACGCCATTCGGTATATGCTCGCTTATTCCAAGTTCATCAAGGAGCTTTCCTCCAAGAAGCTTGTGAGCGCTACGAATGAGAGAGTTTATCTATCCAAGGAGGAAAGTGTAGTTTGTGACCCCTCTCTCTTGGCTCTTAAGAAGGCGGATCCCGGCTATATCACACTTGGGAATGGTAAAGTCACTACGGGCATGCTTGATTCTAGGGCGGGTATTAATTTGATGCCGTTTTTGATATACGAACAATTAGAGCTTCCTCCTTCACAAGAAACATGCATTTGCATACAATTAGCCGATCGATCAATTAGACACCCAAAGGGGATGATCAAGGATGTTCTCGAACAAGTTGGAGGGATTGTAGTTCCGATTGATTTTGTGGTATTGGATGTTGTCACGGTGAAGGATGATGGCGCCGAACACATTATCTTGCTAGGCCGCCCATTCATGGCTACAACTAAATGTTTGATAGACGTTGGGAAGAAGAATCTTACTTTGTCCGTAGCGGGTGAATCGGTCACGTTTTATATGTCTAACTTGTCATCTATTCCATCAAGCGTCTTTTTTGCGGATTTCTTACATGTCGATGTGATTCAAGAGTTGGATGATCAAGTTTATATGGAGGAAGAGAGCAAAGAGGAGGAGTTTGACCCGGGAGCTTGTGTTGAAGGTTGTTGTGAGGGAAATGAGGTCTTTTTTCGTAACGACAATTCTAATATGTTTCAATGTGCCAAAGGAATATATGAGAAGAAGTGTAGATGTGACGTTGAGGGCAACGGCGAAATTTTAGAGGGGGAGGTGGAGATTATTGATGATGAGTCGGAAACAAAACCCATTGTAAAACTTGAAGATTATCTTAAGGAGATCGTTGAATTGCTCGAATTAATCCCTAATGAGGTCGAGAGGAGGCACAAGGCTAAGCTTAAGCCTCTCCCATCTCACCTCAAGTATATTTGGAAGAAGAGGAGAGCAAACCGGTTGAGTTTGAGCATGAAGCTTTTGGGGCGATAGAAGCCGCGAATATGAATTTGAAGGAGGCCAAGCGTGAGAGAATGTTGCGAGTGGAGGAGTTTTACGAGTTTTGGAACTTTCAATGTGAAAATACTCATATCTACAAAGAAAGAGCGAAGCGAATCCATGATGAGGGGATGGTCCCAAAATATCTTGAAATCGGTATGCTCGTCTTGCTTTACAACTCCTGTTTGGCCTTATATCCTGGCAAGTTGAAATCAAAGTGGATGGGACCATATACAATTGAAGAAGTCAATTCGAATGGGCAGTGACCTTGATTGATCCAAAAATGCAAGAACGAGTCCAAGTCAACGGCCATCGGGTCAAGCCTTATTGTCACGATTTTCTCTATCCACCATAAACCAAGAAGGGAGTTCGTCAAGATAATGACGTAAAAGAAGCTCTTCTTGGGAGGCAACCCATGTTCTTTTCATTTATTTCTTTTATTTTTACATTTCTTTCTTTCTTACTTTCTTATTATATAAAAACCCAAAAACATTCAAAAAATTGAAAAATAAAAAAAAACTGTGTTGTTTGGTTCTTGTAGCCCTTGATTTTGTTTTGTTTTGATTTATGTGCACATTTTCTTGTGTTTTTGAGTTGGTGTGATTTTCTTTTATAGATTTTTGTTTTTTGACTTCAACTTTGGTCAATTTGATAAGTTGGTAGCGTTCATGGAGTCGGGAGAAATAAGCCATGCTCGGTTTTCGCGTGGGTTGCTTGGATGCTTAAGTTGACCCCACCGAGCTTGATCCAAACTCGGTCGGTTAAGGAAGCTTCTATCTCACCCTCCTTTTACTTGATTTTCATTAAAATGAAATAAGGGCAGTGCATGGTCTAAGTGTGGGGTGGATAGGTGGTTAGGGTCCGGGTTTCAAAAATCATGATTTGTCTTTATTAACTCGAACCTTGGTGAAGTGACGCATTCTTGGCGAAGTGACGCTTACTAATCACATTTATATGGTTGAGTCGTTTTTGTGTCTTGTGTGTTTATTACATTGTTGAGCAATCACCACATGCTTCGAAGTTTGAATAGTTTACTTGTCGGGTTTTTACATGTTTATGACCTCTTGTGTAAGGAGTTGAATTTTTGTGCTTTGTCCAAAACCCGCCTATATATATATGCTCAACATTTACTCGTGAAAAGATGGCAACGTTCTAAAAGCTCTTTTGATGTTATTTTCCAAAACTCGGTGCAAACTAGTGAGTAGCCTTGTGTGAATTATTGGTTTTGCTTGCATTTTTATGGAAACTGCATTGACAAGGCTTGATTTTGCTCCTACATAATTGAATTCGGAAATGACCTCGAGGCACATATATCACCCTTATTCCAGCCTCCAAATATATAAACTACTTAAAAATCCCAAATGAGCCTACTTGAGCCTATACCCCATTTCTTGTTAGCCGAGCTCGATTTTATCTCTTATATCTTCATAAATTGTGAGGCAAGAGTGTATGTTGTTAGTTGACTAGAAATGTAAGGGAAATAAATTGTGGTTTTCGGGTTTTGAGTTTCTTATATATATAAAAAAATTAAAATAAAAAAGGGACAACAACAAATAAACTCCAACACAAATCACGAAAAGTGATAAAGCGTGCGTTTAAGCGAGAAGCCTAATGTTTAAAAGGCTAAGTTTAGTACAAAGAAGCGAATTTAAAAGGCTTCTACGTGTTTTGAAACAAAAGTCGGAAAAGAGTATTGGTGTACGAAAGGGTTTCGAATGAAAGTTTGATAATTTGGGGTGGGAGAAGTGATCATAAGCTTCAGATTTTAGAAATTAGGGTTTCGTGTGTTATTGATCACGTTTGATCGTGTGTTAGCACTATATCTAAATATTTCATACCTTGCCAAAGAGACAACATTACAACCCAAAATAAAGACCTCTTTCGATTCTTGTTTGTCATGTACAATGGGTGTTTTTGAGTTTTTGATCCGTGATATCTTGACGAGATGCATGCATTGTCCGACTTGAGCATATACACGTCCCATATAACAAACACTTGAGTGAATTGAGCGAACACACTCAAAATTCCATTTTAGAGGAATTCATCGATTTGGTTTTCATTTGAGAAAGATTAATACAAACAATGCTTGGCGATAACGAGTTTATGTTGATACTTTTATCATTCTAATAAGGATAAGCACAAGGGTTTTTATTTTTGCATAATGTTCCTTGCATGTACATTTTCAATTCTTTTCGTTGTTCGAGAATGAACAAACCGATAAGTGTGGGGTGGTTGTTTTGCATGTAATTATGTTTTTTTTTCTCGTGTTTTTAATTAGGGTTTAGTGTCATTTATAGTGGTTTTGATTCGAGTTTCATTAAGTTATTATGTTGTTTTCTTGTTTTATTATTTTTCGTGTTTCTTTTTGATTTTATACTTGATTTGGTTAAATGGGTTCAATTAATTTGTGGATGGGTGTGTTTTTTGCTAGATTTCTAACAAGGAAGCGAAAAGAAGGTGAAAGTGGCCCTTAGCCTAATCTTGGCTCGAACCAAAGCGAGACTGGGCACGCCAAGACGTGCCAGGATGCGTCAAAATCCGTGCAAAAAACTAGCTACAAAATGCTAAAACATTCTGTAATGGTCACCAAGATGTACCTAGAGGAGCCAACCCGCGCCCAGGAACCTGGATGCAAGCCTTGATGCAAGCTAAGGCACGCCCGTGCGCAACCAGCCAGGGTGCGCTAGCCTGCGCCATCCCCGTGCGCCTGCCAAAGCCGCCCGCCTGTCCCTGCGCGTCCCGCCTGCACCCTGTGCCAACGCCCGCGCGCCAGCGCACGCCAACGCACGCCAATGCATGCCAACCTCGCACGCCACGCCCAGCCCATGCGATGCCTATGCGCCACTCCCGGCCAGTGCCGGCTAATCCCGCCAAGTCCTGCCGAGCCTGCCCGGCAGCTGTCGACGAGCACCCACGCCATGCGCCCGCCCATCTCACCCAACACACGATCCACCTCGAGACAAATCACGCCAAACGTCGAGCCAAGTGCATATCAAGGCCATTTTGGGTCAAACATGGAAAATCCAAGCCTTTAAGTCTTTTTTGACCCATTTACCCCTAATTTAACCTAGTATAAATAGATAGACTTCTCTCATTAGAAAGGGAATTCACTCTCCTCCCAACTCTTGCATGGGTTTGAGATTTAATTTCTCTCTCAAATTCTTAGATTTAATTTCAAGCTTTTCCTTGGGTTTGTAAGCTCAAAAAGAATTCAAGTCATCACTTGGATCTTTATTGTGAATTGTTATTTCATTCAAGTTTGTGTTTCTCTTTCTTAATTCAAGTAAGTTTCCTTAATTTTCTTTATTGTTCTTCAATTTCTTGCTTGTTCTTCAATTTATGCATTTTGCCTTAGCTCTTAGATTTCTTGTTAGATTTGTGATTTGGTTTATGAAATCTAGGTGAGTGACACATCATGATCATTGATCGGGTTCTTGATCGTTTTTATTTTAAGTATTTCCTATGCTTTATTTTGGTTTTTATTTTCATGCATGGTTTTATGTTGAACCCTAGATCTACACTTTGTTTCTAGTTATTTTTCGAAAAGTTTATAACTTTCACGTCAACTTTTATTGCTCTTTCCATTGTTGCTTTCGATTTTTGTTGATTTGCATTATTTAAATTTCATGATCATACATGCATAGTTGCACCTTAGGTTTTCATGCTTGTACTTTGTTGTTCCTTTGCTTTCTATTGCTTATTTTGATTATTGCTTGCAATTTCAATATGACACATGCATGAGGCATTCGAAATACTTGCTTTACTTTTCATAGTTCTACATAATTTTCCGTTTATTTTCGTTTTCTCTCTTAATCTCTCAAGCTAAAAACCCATTAATTCCTATGAGCACTTGAATTCAGATAATACCAAGCCATATGAACCCCTCTATACTACACCACCGAAACTTCTAAAACACTGGGTGAAAGGACCGGAGATCAGAGGGGGCGACCATGTTTCTGAGAAGAGGAAAAGAAAAGGACGAAGGTAAGGAAGAAGGAGAATAGTGGCTGCTAGGGTTGGAGGAAATTAGTGCTCTGATACCATGTAAGAATATGAATCATATGTTTATTGATCATTAGGACTCCTATAAAAACTATTACATGAGGGGCTATATATGGTGAGATATACACATACATAGAAAGTAAATAGAATCCTAAAAACAAAGATATCACAATATTCTAATATTAAATTTCAAACAATCGGCTTCATCAGCTTCTGTAAAACACGGAGAGTTCAATCATAATCTATTTGACAAACAAAACCACTTAAATTGCTAAAAGAAACCCCATTGACAGAGACTGATTCCACCTCAAACCCGAAACCCTCCAAACTCGTAGGCAAATCATGAATTCAGATTCAACTCTGCCCCGTTGCACTTTCATTGCTCACCCACCTTCAACACACACACATAGGTTGCGACTAAAATTATAGCCGACATACTTTGGGTTTTCTGGCCACTAGTTTTTTGGGGGATTGATCTGAAACAAATGATGATGATTTATTAGGGGGTAGGGTTTGATAGATTATTTTGGGGGAGAAAGAGAGATCGACCGAAGATCTAGAAACAGAGGGAGAGAACAGTATAGTCGATGTAGACGTGACCATGAAGGAGTTGAAGGGCAAATTTTCCTAATTTTGGGACAAAATAGTTAAAGGAAAAAAATATGGAAAAATTTTACCTGGTGGAGAAAAAAAAATGTTTGATGTCGTGGGCAAAAATAACTCATTACTTTGTATTTATTTATCATTTCACTATATTATTATTATTATTATTATTATTATTATTATTATTATTATTATTATTATTTTCAATAATATAGAATAAGATGTACATATAAAGGAGATTTTAAGTGAAGATAAAAATAAAATATAGTTGTAGAAGGAACTTAATAACTCTTTTTTCTTAAAAAAAAAGGGAGAAATCCACACCAATTGCAATTAAGAGTTCGCTTGGTTGAGCTGATTTGAGGAGCTGATAACTAATGGCTTATAGTTTATTGCAAAATACTACTTGGTAAATTAGCTGATTGAAATAGCCGATTGAAGGTTAATTTAATAATATAGACATGATTGATAGATATAAAAAACAAGAAAGACATAAAAATAATAACAAATAAGTTTAGAATAATAAATAAAGACTTCTTTGAAAAATTAAGAAAAAAATATAAAAAATGATACCAAATAATTATATTGATAAATAAAATAAATCTTATTTATAAAAATAATATTTATGTAGAACCATAAGATTATATGTAAGTATATGAAATAATATTTTATAAATTTAGAATAATTACTTTGACAATGATATATTTTATTATATCCAAAAATATTATTTATATAAAACTATAAAATAATATGTTAGTATATAAAAAAATATTTATAAAAGAAAATGATAAAAAGAAAATTATCTCAAATCAACTATTGAATGATTACAAAAAATTAAAATTATAGTTTTCTTTTAATATGTGACTTAGCAGCATAATAGATTTGATTGTGGTGAATAAGCTATCAAATCTCTAAAGCGCTTAACCAGTTGGTCCCTAAGTCATTCAAACTTACTTTCGGAAAATCATCAGAAATGAATTAGTCTTTGAAATTAATTTATGATTTCAAACATTATTAAAAAATAAATATTAGTCATTATTCAAAATTACAACACGCCATTTGGATTTACAAGTACTTTCTATAATCAAGCCTTGATTATTCTACTCAGACAAGAAAAGTCAAAACCCAGTCTGTCAAAACTAAGTTTTGGTAAATATATCACGAGTGCATTGTTAGAAGAGTTTTAGTGGTGTTGAAAGTATATCAACGGGATCATGGCTTTGTATTATCGGAATTCGATTCAATTGAAGGATTCAATGTGTTTCAAGCTTGGAAAAGTGAAGGAAAATGAATATAAAGCAATTAATCTATCTAAACTAAGCTAGGAATTGAAATAGCAAGTGGGTCGGATGCCTCGTCGTATGCCTCAATATGGAAATACAAGGCGATAATGAAAATAAGCAAGAAAATACAATATTTCACCAAGTACAAGCATGCATGCACAAGGTATAACTATGCATAAAATCCTAAATAATGCAGATTAGCAAAAATTGAAAGCATGAATGGAAAGATCAAGAAAAGTTGACATGAAAGTTTAAAACTTTAAGAAAAATAACAAGCATCAAAGTGTAGATCTAAGAATCAACCTAAAACTATGCATGAAAATAAAATTGCAAATAAAGCATAGGAAAGACTTGAAATCAAGACGATCTAAGACTCGATCTATGATATAGATGTGTCACTCATTTAGATTCCATATCCAATTCTTAAGATCTAACAATAAATGAATGTGCTAAGGCAAAAAGCATAACATGAATAACAAGCATGAAAATGAAGAACAAAGCATGTAAATAAAGCATAAAACATGAAATTGAAAGGAAACTTACTTGAATTAAGAAATGAAACAAAACTTGAATGTAATTGCAATCAAAGTAACAATCCAAAGGAGTATTTGGATTCTTCTTAGGCTTATAAACCCAAGGCAAGGCTTGAAAGTAAATCTAAAACTAGGAAAAGAAATTACATCAATTTTGAAATTGAATCTAAAACCTAAGAGAGAAAATTATCCAATAGCTTGAGAGTAATTTTGATCCCAAACCCAAGTTAGGGTTGGGAAGGGAGTTATAATTCAATGGTGCAAGGTGTGGGCTTTATATAGTTGTTTGTAGGGGCAAAAACGTTAAAAACACCAAAATTCCCGCAGCCCTCAGCATTGTAGTCGATCGACTGCAGGGGGTGTCGATCGACTGCTCTGCTTCTAAGGTGATGGCTACTGCCCGACAGTCGATTTGGAGCTCTTTCAGTCGATCCGTTGTTAGTCGATCGACCACCAGTCGATCTGGCAGTCGATTTGGAGCTTTTCAGTCGATCCTGGATGCTTTCGGCTTCAATTTCTCATTTTCTGGTCCAAAACGTCCGCCAAATGAATATAATCCTTTTAGCCTCCTTCAAAACAAGAATTCAAACTTAAAAACCCAAAAAGAGCAGAAACACCTCACACTCCATACACTTTAAGTCAAAAAGCAAATAAACAAGAAAATGACCTAAGAACTAGAATAAACGACTCAAAACGACTCAAAAACAACACTAAACTCTAACTAAAAATACTAGAAAAAACACAACAATTACATGCAAAACATGCATGAATTATGTAACACAAATAAGTTCCAAATGGTAAGAGTTTAACAACCAATGCAATTGTATTACGAAACTCTTATGGTCTGTCAATCTACATATCAAGATTTTACATACACTGATCCTATATAAATGGTCCCTTGTTAGAAAATAAGAATCACTCTTAGCAATGGCAAAGCTCCTAAATTCTTATTTTTTCCTCACTTTCATTCAATACGTCTTATGTTGTACTATTTCAGTTTCCATTTCATATTTCTTTTTTCGATACTTTTTTATGATTTCAATATATCTTTCTCTTTTTCAACAAATAATTATTTAAATACAACGAGAGGTTTTGGAGACATTTTCAATTTCAATTTCATATTTCTCTTTTCCATATTCTTTTTATGATTTCAATATATATCTCTTGTCCAATAAATAATTATTTAAATCCAACTAAAGGTTTTAGAGGCATTTTTTTTAAATATATATATATTTTTAATAATGGAATACCTCACAACTACTACTATTCTGATGTGAAAAATGAAAGCTATTATGTTTTTAAAAATGATAATATATGGAATAAATTTAGAAATCTTACGGTTCTTTATTGGGCTTCTCAGGTCTTCAATGCAATGCAGTGCCTTATGATTACTCATACACACAAGAGGCGATAAACTAATTTGGGGAATACAATAGTCTTTATATAAAAAACTTTCACTACACCCTTTACTTGGTTAGAATCAATCATTTTATTAGAATATTCTTCTTAACATTATTTCTTCTTCTAATATTTCCAGTGTGAAAAAGCCTCTAAGGCCTCAATATGATGGAAGAATAGTTGTGAATCCAGAATGGAATGAAGAATTGGAGGGATGAACAACATTTGGAGATGCAAAAATAGAACATGTAAAATCAAATGATGGCAACAACTACATTGTTACTTCTAAGAGAAATTAATCGTTTCATAGTTTTACGCAGACAATTCATCTAGAAATAGGGAAATTCTACACTTTCTCGGGTAATTTTGCCTTCATTCATTTTTTTGTCTTTATCTTATAAGATTATGACAAAAATTTGACAAATTTAGAAATGTTAACTAATACTTTGTAGATCCCTAAATCTACTAGAATCTTTTGAAGTGGAATAATAAAGTTGAATTGTTCTTTTAATGCTACCAAAAACAACAACAACAAAAAAAAAACCTTCCGCCAGCGCAACACCAATTCCCACTGGGTGTCGCAATCAACCAAAACATCCTTAGCAACACCGCCTACCAGAACTAGTTCTCGTCCCGATTCAAACACATTATTTTTTAGAACGAGCTCAAATGGTACTCCAATGAGAAATCCCAGGGATCCGAGGGCTACTCAATCTCGGACACCCTTGTCCGTTCCGCCCAATCCCGCGGCATCGCTATCCGCGGCCACAACGTCTTCTGGGATGACCCGAAATTCCAGCCCAATTGGGATGGCGGGCTTTCGACCAACGACTTTTGGGCTGCCAACAAGCGTATAAACTCGGTGATGAGCAGATACAAAGGGCAATTGTTCCATTAGGACATTGTGAATGAGAATTTGCATTTCAACTTCTTAGAGAGAAAGCTTGGTAATAATGCTGTGGGGACTTTGTATCAGAAGGTGAACCAGATTGATGGTAGGACCACCCCATTTTTGAATGAGTACAATACGATTGAAGAGAAACGAGATGGCTCTTCGTCATCGGCCAAGTATTTGCAAAAAATTAAGGATATGAGGAAGCAGGGGTATAAAGGGCCGTTGGGTATTGGGCTGGAGAGCCATTTCCCATCTTCTAGTTTAGATTCGCCCTACATAAGGTCTGCCATTGAGTTGCTTGCGTCTGCGAAGCCGCCCATTTGGATTACTAAGCTGGACATTTCATCTGGGCCCAACCAGGTAAATTTATTTTAATTAGTTTATCATGAAATCATGCATGCATTTTGGAAATAGTACGTACATAAATAAGTTTCTGAACAATATATTTTTATTTAATTTTTTGGCAGGCATCATACTTGGAGCAGATCCTTAATGAGCTTCATTCGAATCCGGCTGTGCAAAGCATCATGATCTGGGCAGCTTGGAGCCCCCAAGGATGGTATGATGTGTCTAACCGATAATAATTTCAACAACTTAGCAACGGGAAATGTTGTCGATAGCTTCAAATCTCGTCTCACGTATGCTGGTGATGTTATATCTGCAACAACCTATTGTAAAGGGTTTTATGAAAGTGTAACTTTGTAGGTCTATGGTTTTGAAAATAAGTATTAGTAATATGATGTTACTTTCGGTGTTACAATCACCAAAACTAACATCAAACAGTTTCATTGTAATAAACAGCAGTTTTAGAAAACAGATGTTAAGAACGATGTTAACAACATCAAAACTAACATCACACAAAGTTAAAAACATGCAGCGGAATAAACAATAGATAGAACACACCAATTAAACTTTTAGCCCGTAAGTAAATGTACTTACGGACTTTGGTATACAAACCCGAAAACTATATTACTTTTAAATCATTCAAGATCAAATACAAATATAAAGTAATATATGAAAAACAATAGTATCAACACTTGATACTAAAATACTTGTCGCTTCGGTATGATGATCTTACGCAAATTCCAAAGATCTCCGTGATTAAGATCGTGGCTTCAAGTCTTGTGGCAAAGCTTGTGATGATCTTCTCCGTTGGTTACGCAATTTCGAAGATCTCATTGAATTGGGTCGTTGCCACAAGTCTTTTACTTGCTCATGTTCTTCTCGTCTCACGTCGTCTTGCTCTTGCTACGTCTCTCTTTTTCTTTGCGTCGTTATAAGCCGTGTATGAGAGATGATATTCTCTTGTGTCCTTGTCTTGTCTTAAATTGACAAGAGTCATAGAGTCCTAAACTTGGTAAACAAGTTAAACAAGTCCTAATCACAATCTAGGAAACAAATAAAAGGAAATAAATAAAGTCCAAAATCTAGTTCCCTAATTTATTTTGAGCCCAAGAAAGGCAAATAACAAAATAAGGAAATTCCCACAAATAAATTTCCCAACAATCTCCCCCTTTTGCCAAAATAACCTAGACGCGCAATAAAAGTTCAAAGGACTAAAAACTCCCCCTAAATTAAAACTCCCCCTAAACAAATACTCATTGTTTAGAACAAACGAACACCTTATTGCCATCCTTGTCATCCTCGTCCGCTCGCGTCTTCTACATCTTTTCCCCCTTTTATTCTGAAAGCAAAAGGACCTCAATACACGAGTTCCGAAGCAGAGAACTACTGGAGCAGAAATCAGAACGATGTTAGAATTGATGTTAACATCACCAGAACCAACACGAACTTTCTGGGCAGCTTTAAAAATTTTCTTCTTGAACTTCTTTGGGCGGATTTTTCTTATCATCCAGACGCACTGTCTTTTTCAAATGAGAGTAGCAGGGGTGGATATTCGTAGCTTTGATGGGTGATGGAAAATTCGATATCCTGCAAGAGAATTGGAAGCAACCACAAACACAAAATCGAGTGCCGTAGGCAGTAAAGTTTGGAGAAAGAAATGTAAAAATCCTAACTTTGCCAATATTGAAAACTCGTACGTAGTAGAAAAAAAAGAAAGGGGATGAAAAAGGTAAAGTGAATAAATAACCCCCCACTATTTCCACTACTTTTTTTTAGACTCCAAAATTTTTCTTTTCTTAAAAAACAAGCCCACTCCTTCTCAAAAAAGACAGACGATTGCACTTGCCAAAAACAGAATACACGAACTCAAGGATTAATTAAACCACTATCTCATATTTGAAATTAAAAACACAAATCTCAATTACATATAAAAACGAGATAGAGCTAGATTTTTATAAAGCATCACCATAGTTGAACAAATTCTTTGCAAAGCAAATTTTCACTTGCCAAATCAACCTCGTATTACCTATCCAATCCTTCGATTTTAATACCAGTAAAACACTTAGTTAGCAAGACTAAAAACAAGATTATGAGAATTCAGGGAAGACACAAGCACAAGTAACTGAACACACAGCAAAAAGGCATCTTCTCAGAGTATGATTGTCCTAATTGATGCCTAAAAATTATTACCTAAAAAGGTTAAAAATACAATTTATGGTTTTAGTGACTTGATCAGTATTGCTTTTCATGACTGATGACATTATAACCAACATTGCTCTAGGTGAAGTCAATGAAAATAGAACCCTTAACCCAAGTTAATAACTACGTCAAAATCACTCAATGAGGTGAAATTTAAAGATTGGATCATTTTTAATCAAGATTTTCTTCATCTTTTTATAGATTTGAAGAGAAATAGCTTATGTTCAGCAATTGTTGTTAACACCTCTAGTTTTTGGACCTGGGAGAAAACCAGTTTCTGTGAGAAAGTTTCACAATCACCTAATTTAAGAGGTTAGCCTTTTTGTCACTACTTTTATACAACACATGACCTTATTGCATTTTCAACCAGACTCAATGCATTCAGATTATGCATGAAAAAGAAACTAAAAAATGCATGCATAAATATACAGATGTTATGACTGATGACAGTTTTTGGTGTCATAACGTCAAAACCAACATCGACTTAAACAATGAACATACCGAGATCTCTCTGAAATGAGAGAATGTCTCAAAATCTAATGTCTTTGTGAAGATGTCAGCAAGTTGATTTTTTGTTCCTATATGCTCATGATTAACAATCTTTCTCTCAACTAAGTCTCGAATAAAGTGGTACCTTATGTCAATGTGTTTGATTCGAGAGTACTGGACTAGACTTTTCGAGATATCAATGGCATTGGAATTATCACAGAGCACAGTCAAAATTCTATTATATAGACCATAGTTCTCTATCATTTGGTTCATCCATAACAACTGTGTACAAGCACTTCCAGCTGCAATATACTCGGATCTAAGAGCATCCTCTACACGCTTGGGCTCTGTTTTGGTAAGAAACAAAGATTCTCAAATTTGAGAACAGTTAGTATACAAGAAAACAAACCTTACCATCTCTTTGAAGTTTATTTTTTGCTTTCTTGTACTTCTTTCATCGAGATCTCCAATGATTGGGCCCGTGGGATGGTTTCAATGTATTCTTGATGATATATCCCTCTAATGTAAGTCAATGGGATCAGTTAGATTTTACTCATCTGGATTAGAATCTGATTATGGAGCAGCTTGAGTAGGTGTTGGGTTTGATGTTAGGTCACCAGAACAGTCACTGAAACTGTCACCACTAGTTTCTTCAGTTTCAACACCTGCATCTTTGATTTCAATACCTACACTTTCATCTACACCAACCGTGACATGTTCGAGCTTTTGATGCCACACCTCGGCATCACTCGGTTGAGAGAGCTTGCAGAAAACATCACCGTTGATTTGGTGGCAATTGTCAGAACTCCTCTGACAAGTAAGAATACATGCATTGCTCTCTTCATAAACTTCACACTTTTCATGAGTGAAGTTGACACTGAACCCACCATCGCATAGATGGATTATGCTTATCGAGTTCTCCGTTAAACCCTCCACTAGCAACACATTCTCCATCTTTGCAATACCAGGGACATGAAGAGTTCCTTTTCCAATGATTTGGCCATGTGCACCTCCATCATACTTCACTTTTCCTCCATGAAACTTGACAATGTTTGAGAGAAGATCTTCAGATCCGATCATGTGCTTAGAGCATCCACTATCGAAGTACCAGGCTCCAAGGATGTGTGACTTCGGAGATGAATGGATAATGTTGCGCTTGATCTCGTTCTTTTTTACTCAGACCTGCCTGAGCTTGATGTTGGTTTTGGTGCTAGGAACACGAAAACTGTCACGGAAACCATCACGAATCCCAGCAGACGGTTTCGACCTTTTAAATTGATTTTGTTTCCCAATAAGCTTCCAGCCATATGGTTGAATGTGCCCAGGTTCACAACGGTGATGGCAAACATATTGTCTTCTTCACCTTTTGCATCGTTTGGTTGACTTCATCTTTTGACTTGAATCTGGCTTTTGAATAGGTTTGTATCCAATCCCGTGTTTTGAACAATCTGGGATACTCAATTTTAGAATTTCATCCTTTTTGGCCTTGCCCTTGTTGAGGTTTGTGAGGGTTTCTTGGACCTTCTTCAATTCCGCATTCACTCGTTCTAGCTCAGCATCCTTCTCGGTGAGTGACGATTCCAAACGGACAATAATATTCAGTTGATCATCCTTTTCTTGAGTCGGTTTGTCCACCTTGATCATAAGATCCTTGACTTTGAGTACTTGTTTTCCCCAACTAGTAAATAATTGTTCATACTCAATGCTCCGCTTATCGTACTCGTCAAGAGATTCATCAACCTCATCGTCATCTTCAGTGTACTCTATAGCAATCAAGCTCTTCTTCCTCAGATTATCCATAGCGTCCTACAAAATAAGGATCAGTAAACTTAGTACGTCAAGTAACCCGATCTAGATGCCAATTATAAATTTGTAGGTCTATGGTTTTGAAAATAAGTATCAGTAATATGATGTTGCTTTCGGTGTTACAATCACCGAAACTTATCAAACAGTTTCAGAGTAATAAACAGCAGTTTTAGAAAACAAATGTTAAGAGCGTTGTTAACAACATCGAAACTAACATTACACAAAGTAAAAAACGCGCAGTGGAATAAACAATAGATAGAACACACCAGTTAAACTTTTAGCCCGTAAGTAAATGTTCTTACGGACTTGGGTATACAAACCCGAAAACGATATTACTTTTAAATCGTTCAAGATCAAATACAAATATAAAGTAATATATGAAAAACACTAGTATCAATACTTGATACTAAATTACTTGTCACCTCGGTATGATGATCTTCTTTGTTGGTTACGCAAATCCAAAGATCTCCGTGATTAAGATCATGGCTTCAAAACTTGTGGCAAAGCTTGTGATGGTCTTCTCCGTTGGTTACGTGACTTCGAAGATCTCCTTGAATTGGATCGTTGCCACAAGTCTTTTACTTGCTCTTGTTCTTCTCGTCTCGCATCGTCTTGCTCTTGCTACGTCTCTCTTTTTCTTTGCGTCGTTATAAGACGGGTATGAGAGATGATATTCTCCTGTGTCCTTGTCTTATCTTAAATAGACAAGATTCCTAGAGTCCTAAACTTGGTAAACAAGTTAAACAAGTTCTAAACACAATCTAGGAAACAAATAAAGTCCTAAACACAATCTAGGAAATAAATAAATTCCTAAACACAATCTAGGAAATAAATAAAGTCCTAAATCTAGCTCCCTAATTAATTTTGAGCCCAAGAAAGGCAAATAAAAAAATAAGGAAATTCCCATAAATAAATTTCCCAACAGAAAGTTCGTTGTATCACGGTGAGTATGAAGTCAAGATCGGCCATCCCAATGGAGATCAATTTTATGAATTGCTACAAATTGATGTTGCACCGGAGGCGAGAACAGGAACCATTCATCATCTCACGATTAATGTATGAATTAGTCAAAGCTTGAAATGTATTTAGATTTATATATTGTCCTCCTTTCTGTAAAAGCAGTAATAATAAGGAGAATTAATAAATATAATTTTGCGTTTACATTTAATGATATTTTACTACTATATATATTTTTATTTGTTTTAAGTTCAAGTGATTCGTCAAGGGTTAATCAATTACACGATCACAAATCACAACTGTTTAAGATAAGATTAGCCTAAGCAAGTATAATATGAAAAATAAGGTGATCAACAATAAAACAAGTGAAAACCATGAACGGGAAAAAAGTGTTTGGCTTTTATTCCTTGAATTTGAGTCGGATTGGCCTTGTTCGGGTCTTTCACAGTGTTATTTTCTTGATACAAGCTCACTCTCTATAAAACTCTCTATATCTTTTTCTCTCTCTCTCAAAATTGCCTCCTTCTATTTCTAGTTTTCCTTCTAAACCCTAATTGGACACGTGTCACCACCTCAGTGGTCACCAACTTATTTGGCTAAAAACCTACCCAAAACCTTAACACTAATTGGGCACATGGCATTACTTCATTGGCCATAAGTCCTCTTCCGAGTCAGGATAATTAACCTTGATCACATCTCTTCAGCCGCCACAAAGCCATCCTCATCTTGTATTGACGTCGAGCCGATCTTTCCTCATGGTCGTTCAGTCTCGGTTGAACCATTTTTATCCTCTGAGTCTTCCCCTAGTTAGAGACAAGGGATGAACATATTTGATCTTTCTTCTGAACGCTAGGTCGATCCGGATGATTTACGTGTGACTTGCCTCGTCGAACATATAGACCTCCTGGTCGGCTCCTCCGCCTCGGGCGTGCCTAGTCTACTGGGTGGGTCATGTCCCCTTGGCAGCTCGGGCAGCGCCCGCGTGGTCGGCTGCTCGCCCCCAGGCACGCCTTCTTAACCGGGTGTCTGTGTCTTGTTCAGCAGCTCGGGTGGCGCCCGCGCTGTCGGTTGCTCGGCCCCGGGCACGCCTGGTCGGTCGGGTGGGCCATGTTCCACTCGGCAGCTCCAGCGGCGCCCGCGTGGTCAGCTACATGGCCCCGGGCGCACCTGGTCGGCTGATTGAGCCGTGTCTCGCTCGACAGCTTGGCCGGCGCCCGCTTGGTCTGCTGCTCGGCCCTGGGCATGCCTGGTTGGTCGGGTGGGTTGTGTCTTGCTTGCTCGGCCGGGTGGAGATATAACAATTTGAAAACTGATGTCGGTAATGTTTGTTATCATAAGTGGTGGAGCTCTCGTGGGCCCTAGAGGCATGACGCTTTACATGGTCGGGTTCGTCGCTTCAATCGGTGGAATCATCGGTGTTATTGCTATTGCAATTATCCTTGAGAGGGAGGAATGAAGAGAGAGAGAAATAGAAAGAGAGAGAGCTGATGTGGTTTCAATTTTGAAAACTTATTTTGTATTTTAATGTACAATTATTAGTAATCCCGATCGGATCATGGATTGGCCTGACCGTTGTCAATATAACCTCACACAAGTCTTTGACTCTTTCTTATATTTGAATGCGCTGCATTGGGACAATGATAATATACTAATAGAGATGGAATATAAGATCTCACTGTTAGAGTAGAGTGCTTGACGTTCCAATTAGATTGGATTTCATTCTACTTGTATAACGATTTTATTGGGAATTATATTAATAAAGGTATTTTCTTTATCTTATGTTTAAGCTTTTATTATAATTTCACGTATGATAAAGTCCTTAGACCAATTTAAACTATGAGAATTAATAAAGATTTAATCTCAAGAGAATTAATTAATTAGATTAATCAATATAATAAATTATTATTTATAAACTTATAAAAGTTATAAGCCTACTGCTAGTGTTAGTCGTGAACCTAAGAGGGTCACACATAATTTTGGTTGTTGACATTTCAAGATTGATAACTCCAATCTTTGGAATAATTAATTAATTTAGATTAATTAAATGAGATTTTGTTTTAATTCAATTGTTGGATTAAATATTTAACTATATATTTGTTTATGTAATTAAATCTAATTTGATTAGAAATCTCAATTAAAGGAATATATTAAATTAGTCAATTGGATTGATTAATTTAAACTCATGGGATTAATTAATTAATTGAGTTAATTAATTAGTTGGATTTTAAATACAAGTCCATGTAATTTTTCTAGTAGGCCCTAATTGTAGAAGCCCACTAGAATAATTGAAGACTTTAAAATAAAAATTAATTTATATTATATATTTGTATATAATATATATATATATATATATATATATATATATATATATATATATATATATATATATATATATGGTTGGGTTCAAATGAAACCCTGTCAATATATGTGAACCTAGGGACCAATCCTGACCATTAGATTGGATAATTTTAATGGTTGAGAACATGACACGTCAGCAGGGTAATTATGGAAAATATTGAATTAATTTAATTAAAAGGGTATTTTGGACATATATCAGCATTTCAAAAAGAGCACTGCATTACTCTCTAGAAAGCACATGGGTAAAAAAAAAGCACTACGACTGTATGCAAAAAAGCATCACAAATTTCGTTTTTATAAATAAATGTAATTAAATTTAAAAACCTGAATATTAAAAGCATCGCATGTGATTAATTTTAGCACTACATTACTGTGTAAAAAACACTGTTAAAATACGATTAAGAATTTTTGATTTTTACTATATTTTACTTCTTTTATAATAAAAAGTAGCAATACTTTTCTTAATATTATTACAGCGCTTTTTTACTACATTATCACTGCTTTTTTCGATTGGCGAGGATTCTATGGCTTAAGCCGTCCGAAATCCAGTTTTTCCATAAATCGGCTGTCAACAGCTCAACCAACTTTCCAGCCACGTCAATCCCAAACCAAAACTAAAAAATAATAGGGATTAGTATAATACTGTATCTAAACAAGAAACTGGGCACTCACAGAAGCATCCACTCCATGATTTAAGTGCAAATGTTAATATATTTATTGGCACATTCAATGATATAAGGAAAACATAATCAAGGCCATTCATGGCAACCAAAATTCCCTAATTGCTGGCATGGATCAAACAGACATAAGGCAGAATCGTAGAAGTATGATATTCTTATTCATTGAAGCACAATCAACTACTTCAACTTTAAAAAATGACCAAATAAAACCAATGACAAGTGTATCTCCTGACTATCGAAATGGAACTCATGTCTACAAAGTTCATCTTCAAGCAGTAGCTTCCTTGAGATACGCAATCAGATCGGCACGCTCCTGAGGTTTCTTCAATCCCGGGAAGACCATCTTGGTTCCAGGTATGTACTGCACCAATAAACAGTGCCGCCAGCACCTCTCAGACGCGTCGAACGCCAGCCCGTCCCCGGTAGCCGATTAAAAACCCAGCCGATCCGCTGCTTCGCCAGCCCTCGCCGGTAGCCGCCAAGGACCGGATCGGCTGCCTTGGACCGCCGATTTGGACATTGGTGCCTGAACGCCGCCGTCTCAATTGATGCCTGAACGCCGCCCAATTGGTGGGAGATGGGACGTCGCCTGAACGCCGCCGTCTCATTGGTGCCGCTCCACCGTTCGCCATCTCTGTGTGTGCGCCGGCTTTCCTAGTGGCGGGTGTTGGAGAAGAAATGAAAAGTTTGTCAACGAAGGGTGCAGACGGAAAAAGCAGAAAAGGGGCTGAGTTTAGGGTTGGATTAGGGGAAGGTATTTAACGTAATTAAGATATTTGTAAAATTACATAAAGGTCCTTCTCCTTCTATATTTATAATTTAATAAATTTAAAAAATAGAAAAAATCTGATCCGTACGAATTATTAGATCTAAGGCCTGGATTGGTTCCTAGGTTCGCATATATTGACGTGGGTTCTATTTGAACCTAATCCTATATATATATATATATATATATATATATATATATATATATAAAAGATAATTGGGAACAAGTCATACTCTTTGTTTTAAAATTGGATGGATGACTTGGGAAGATCTAATCTTAACCTAATTAACCTAATAATATATATATATATATATATATATATATATATATAAAGTAAGAAGAGAGGAAGGACGTAGGGACTTTAGATTTTGAAAAAGCAAAAGCAAACAAGTTTTGTTTCTTTTAAATTGAGAGGCAGCCATCTTTTCTTTCTCTCTCTCTCGAAAAAAAAAAGAAGGATTTTGATATACCTTTTGAAAAGGGGCTCAGGGGCCGAAAAATAAAGAAGAAAAATATTTAATTTTTTTTATATTTTATATTAAGTTTTCAATTTGAATGAAAATTAATTAATAATTTTTATTTACAATAATTAATTTTCAATCAATTGTTGATTGTTGGATTAATTGTTATTCCTTTAATCAATTTGAAAACAGAACAATTGTACTAGCGAAGGATTTTTCCGGTGTCGCAATCAAAAGGTGGACTCAATTAGAGGGGATACGCTTGGATCTCTAAGGCGAGAAGTTTCGGTGTTAGCCACATAGCCGGGAATTGATTCCCTCTCAATCGTCGCTTGAAGAAATTAATCGAGAGGTATTAATTTATTTATTTTATAAGAATCAAAATATTTGTATTCGATACATAATAATGAAAAATGACGATCGTTAAAATCGCTAACGAAATCTACGGGGTCTAGTATATATACTATATATACTATATATATATATATATATATATATATATAATATATATATATTTTTTTTTTCTTTTAATTAAATAAAAATTTTAAATTTCCACTGCGTAGGCCCCGTACGATTATAGCGAACCCAACAGTGGTATCAGAGCCACGGTTTATATTTTCATTGTTAGATTTTGATTCTACTTATGTTTATGAGATAAATATATTTTATTTGATAGAACAATTTATTTTGTGTGTGATAAAATTAATTATATGATTTTATTATTGGGATATAATTCACAATTAATTGTGCAAAATAAATATTGATTTGTTTATTGCAATTGTTGCAATATTTTTATATAAATAAAAGGAACGAGTGGCTGTAGTTTTTACAAAGAAAAAGAAAAGTTCAATTTTTAAGAAAGGCTGTAGAAAGGTTTTGCAAAACTGAAGTTGACTTTTTAAAAAAGGGACTCAAGTACAGTTTTGTTTTGAGAAGTTTTTTTAAAAACCTTTTTGTTTGTTTTCAAAACTTGTTGCTTAAGCCACGTATTCAAAAAATAATAATAATAATGGAAAAGGGGCCTTGGCCGCCTGTCTGTACTACAGACTACACTATTATTGCAATTGTTGCAATTTGGGAATATTTTATTTTATTATTATTCTTAATGTTTAAATTAAAAAAAACATTTTATTATTCTATTAAAAATTAATAATTTTGAAATTTATTATTTTAATATATATATATTTATATTGATAAATATATATATTAATTTATTTATCCCAAAATTAAATCAACACACAAAATTGATTAATTTATATGTTTTAAATTCATGTGATGAATGTTAGCATTATTTATTTAGTGATGATCATGAGCCTATGACCAATGTGATTGTATATTTTTATCTTTGGGTTTTTGGGGCCTGCGAGCCTCCTATTCTATTATTTGTAAAAGTTTTAAATTTTGCATCGAGAGTAGACTAGGTGGTAAGATTTTCTAATTTTGATTGGAGGACGTTCGATGCCAAAGGCCACACTTGTGTGGGTAATTTTACAAGTTGTAATAGAATAGATGATTCAAGGCCCATGCTTGTATGGGTTATATATAAAATGTAATAGAAGTAGTTCTATTCATTTTATCCCTTAGATTAACCTAAACCCATTTTTCGCTCAAATGGGTCGCATAGGCTGACCATGATCATCCCACCTCTTTTTGCATAGGATGCATGTTAGATTTATATAATGTTTTATGCTTGCGCTTCATATGATGAATAATGCATTAAATAAAAACCCACCTAGTAATTAAGGTTGATGAGGTCTTGCAAAGTAAACCCCAATTTTTGAAACTTAAAAGAATATAATTCTAATTAATTCTATATCAAATAAAATGGAAAAGTTATGTTGGACATATCGTTCCATGCCTTCCATCAAAGGTAGAAGACATGACGATGCTACCGCACTTGGTCACTGGCCATGAGTCGTGGGGTGATCTTGTGTTGGAAAGCTGTGATCTCTACCAAGTATTGAGATGCTCGTGGGGTGAACTCGTCTTGATGTTGGCCATGAATCGTGGGACATCTTGATGCTCCATCTACATGAATGTTTGATGGGTTATATTCGTCACTTAGTACCATATGGGCTCATAATATTGGGGTGTATGAGAAATAGTGAGGCAAAATATACTTGAAGGTTGTATATTGATACAATTGTCAAAGAGTTGACTACCAACATGAATCTTTCATGGGTTCATATTATTGGGGTGTGAAACATTTGTATTGGACTTCAAACCCACTAAGAAAATCTGATTTTCCAAATTTTTATTATGGGGTTAATAAAGTTTGAATAAAATAGTGGGAGACATTTAATATTATAGACCTTATGTTAAATGGATATAATTTTCAATAAGTCACACATTTTCTGCTTCGTTTATTTTTGTAGATAACTCTACTAAAATGACTAAAAATCCAATTGCATCCATTCTTGATCAAAACAAACTAATTGGCCCAAACTCTATCAATTGGCTGATAAACCAAAAGATTTTCCTTATCTTTGAGAAGAAGGCCTATGTACATGACAAAGCGCCTCCTTTAGAGCCTCAAGATAAAACGGTTGAATCCACCATAAAAAGGGATAAGCCGGTCATTCTTGTTGGATCCTCTTCCAAATTGAAGGCTGAAAAGCCAAAGAAAAGGAAGTGGACAGGGAAGAGTTCCTCTAAGCCCAATAAGAAGACAAAGGACAATGATAAGAAGAAGGTTAATTCTCAAGTTGATGACAATTGCTTTCATTGCGGTAAACCAGGGCACTGGAAGAGGAATTACAAGGAATATCTTGCAAGCCTGAAAAGTTCAGGTATATATTTTGTCGAAGTTAACCTATCTGCTAACGATGCTTCTTGGGTATTGGATACCGGTTGTGGCTCACATATTTTCAATAATTTACAAATAATGGCAAGAAGCAGGCAGTTGGACAGAAAGGAAACGGTCCTTAGAATGGGAAATGGAGCAAGAGTTGCTGCATTAGTAATATGGATTGTTTATTTATCTTTGGATAATGGTTTTAAATTGTGTTTGAATAATTTTCTTTATGTTCCGAATATTATCAGAAACATTATCTCTGTACCTGTTTTGGACAGAGAAGATTTTAGACTTGTTATTGAGAATGGAAGTTGTTCCATTTTCAAAGACTCTTCTTTTATATATTCCGGTTGTTTGACGAATTCTTTATRCACCATTTTCCCAAGTGAACCCATTCTCACAATTCAACAAAATAAAAGGAAGTTAGATAATCAAAGTTCTTTCACACTTTGGCATGCTAGATTAGGTCACATTTCCGAAAAAGGATACACAAGTTGGGATAAAAACTCGACCTTAAGGGAGAGCAAAAGTTGCCAACATGTGAGTCATGCCTTAAAGGAAAGATGATTAAATCACCATTTGTTGTACAAGTGGAACGAGCCAAAGGTCTATTGGATTTGATCCATACAGATGTATGTGGCCACTAAGTGTTAGTGCGAGAGGGTACTATCAATACTTCATAACCTTTACTGACGATTATTCTAGGTTTGGTTATGTATACCTTATGAGGCATAAATCTGAGGCCTTTGAAAAGTCCAAGGAATTTAGATGTAACTTAGAGAAACAAACTAGTCGTAGTATTAATACTCTTCGATCAGATAGAGGAGGTGAATACTTATCGACTAAGTTTCTTGATTATCTAAGAGAAAATGATATTCTCTCACAGTGGAATCCTCTCAAAACTCCACAACTGAATGGAGTTTCGGAGCGTAGAAATCGAACTTTGTTCGACATGGTTCGATCAATGATGAGTTTCACTTCTTTACCTCTTTCATTATGGGGCTATTCCTTAGAAACGGCTGCATACCTATTAAATAGGGTGCCAAGTAAAGTCGTACCCAATACACCCTATGAAATATGGTATGGGAAGTCACCTTCCCACAAATACCTAAGAACATGGGGGTGTGATGCTTACGTGAAGAGTCAAGTGGGAGATAAGTTGGACATGAGATCCATCTTATGTAAATTTGTGGGGTATCCAAGAGAGTCTATAGGATACTATTTCTACGACCCTTCGGAACAAAAGGTTTTTTTCGAGGAATGCTAATTTCCTTGAAGAAGAGTTTCTTTCTGAAAGGGGTGGCGGAGTTGTGGAACTTGATGAAGTTCAAGAACCACAAAATATCCCACAGGTTACCGCAAACAGCACACCAGCTGATGCTGGACTATCTATAGCACAACCTCTTCGTAAATCCGTAAGGGTTTCAAGGGCTCCTGAGAGGATGAACCTTTTGTTAGAGAACAAAGAAGAGGGACTCCTTTTGGATAGTGATCCAAGAAGCTATGAAGAGTCAATGTCTGACATTGACTCAAAAAAATAGCAAGAAGCAATGCAATCATAAATGGACTCCATGTACTCCAACAAGGTATGGACCTTGGTGGATCCGCCACAGGGAATTGTTCCCATGGGCTGCAAATGTGTTTACAAGCGGAAGATTGGAGTAGATGGAGAGGTAACTACCTTTAAAGCACATTTGGTTGCAAAAGGTTATACTCATAAGCAAGGAGTTGAATATGAGGAAACTTTTTCACCAGTAGTGATGCTTAAATCCATTTGGATCCTGTTAGCCATAGCTGCGTATTATGACTACGAGATATGGAAAATGGATGTGAAGAATGCTTTCCTTAATGGAAACATTAAGGAAGAGATCGATATATATGAAGCAGCCAGAGGGCTTCATATCCAATGGGAGTGAACAACAGGTTTGTAAGCTCTAGAGATTTATTTATGGTCTCAAACAGGCTTCGAGGAGTTGGAACATTCGGTTTGATGAAACAATCAAAATGTTTGATTTTCATAAGAATCCGGATGAACCATGTGTCTATAAGAAGGTTAGTGGGAGGGCAGTTACATTTGTTGTACTCTATGTTGATGACATTCTACTTGTTGGGAATGATGTAGGGATGTTGCAATCAACAAGAACTTGGTTGTCTAAACAGTTCTCCATGAAGGACTTGGGAGAAGCATCTTTTATCCTTGGGATAAAGATCTATCGAGATGGATCACGAAAGATGATCGGACTATCCCAGTCCATGTACATAGACAAAGTGATAAAAAGGTTTAGCGTGGAGGAATCCAAGCGTGGATACCTCCCAATGGGCACTGTTCCACTTTCTAGGGCTATGTCTCCAAAGACACCTGAAGAATGAGGAAAGATGGTCTGTGTACCTTATGCATCCGCGATTGGGAGCATTATGTATGCAATGTTAAGTACTAGACCTGATGTCGCACATGCTCTGAGCGTTACGAGTAGATATCAGTCGAATCCAGGTTTTGAACACTGGAGCGCTGTTAAGAAGATCCTTAAGTACTTGAGAAAAACTAAGGATATATTCTTGATATACGACAATGGAGAACAGAAACTAGAAGGATACACTGACTCTAGTTTTCAGTTCGATATAGATGACTCAAAGTTAATGTCTGGATATATATTCACCTTGAATGGAGGAGCAGTCAGTTGGAAAAGTTCCAAACAGGAAACAACTGCAGACTCTGTTACAGAGGCTGAATATTGCTGCATCAGATGCAGCAAAAGAGGCTGTTTGGATGTGGAACTTTATCCAAGGGTTGGATGTAGTTCCGTCCGCTGTTGATCCAACAATAATTTATTGTGACAATAATGAGGCTATAGCGCAAGCAAAACAACTGCGATCTCATCCAAGATCCAAACACATCTTGAGGCGATACCACCTTATTAGAGAGATCATTGGTAGAGGCGACGTCGTTGTGGATCGAGTCCTTTCGGCCGAAAATGTATCAGACCCAATGACTAAGCCCTTGGATCAAAAAGTATTTGACAGGCATCTTGAGAAGATGGGCCCAAAATACATGGGCAATTGGAATTAGGGCAAGTGGGAGATTGTTAGAGTAGAGTGCCTGATGTTCCAATTAGATTGGATTTCATTCTACTTGTATAACAATTTTATTGAGAATTATATTAATAAAGGCATTTTCTTTATCTTATGTTTGAGATTTTATTATAATTGCACGTATGATAGAGTCCTTAGACCAATTTAAACTATGGGATATGGTTGCGCATGCGATGGAAATCATGGAACATATCTCTAAGGTTTCGGTCTTAAACATGTTCCAAGTCAATGGGCTTTTTGAGATAGGACATTGAATAGCCCGTTAAGACTTGCCCATATGATGCATGCTTGTAAGACAAGGATGTTGCATTCCATTAACATCAGCGTTGTGACGCGAGTGCATATATGTGGATGCTTGTTGGAGAACAAGTTCATTGAACATGACCCGATGTAAATTCTTAATTGGAAGATTTGTTTGTCGAATAAGAATTTTCATATTGCAATAGTACATGATTAATCCTTTGACTTGAGGTACGATGGTAACCTTGTGCACATCATGTAATACTTAGATTTATCTTTTGATTGCTTGACAATCGTAAAAGGAGTATTTTGGGTATTGTATCGATGTGCATGGAGGTTTGTTTGTAGCTGTTTTGCATGTAATTGTTGTGTTTTTCTTAGTTTTTAGAGTTAGGGTTTAACATTGTTTTTAGTTATTTTGAGTCATTCTCGTTAGGTTTTCGGTCATTTCCCCATTTGTAGTATTGAAACTTGATATATGCATTTCTTGATGACGAGCCATGGGTTTTGAATCTAAATTCGTATGTTGTAGGTGGCACTAGGTATTAGACCGACGCTAAAAGTTGTTACGAAGTGAGTCGAGGCGTTGAAACTCAAGAAATCGTGCCGAAAAGAGGAAAATCGAGCCAAGTCGACTGCCCGGACGACTGCCCGAGCGACTGCCCAGACTGCCCGCAGTCGATCGACTGCTAGCCACGAAATCGACTGGAGGATCGATTGACCATCAGAGAGCGCTGTAATTTGGCGAGGCAGTCGATCAACTGATCCTGAGAAAATTGAATGCGGCCATCAAAAATTGACTGATCGACAGCGAGTTACGCAAAATGGCAAGGTAGTCGATCGACTGACCTTAGTCGATCGACTGAGCAGTCGACTGAGAGTCCGGGAATTAACGCATTTTGACGAGCTTGCTCCTGCTAAATTACTATAAAAACCCTCCACTTGACTTGAAGAAGGATCCACTCATTCCCCAACTCTTGCATGAGCCTTGGGATTAATTTTCTCTTCATTTTTCCTCTAGATCTACTTTCTCTCTCTTAGGTTTTAGATTTAATCTTCAAGCACCTCCTTGGGTTTGTAAGCTCAAGATGAATCCAAATACTCCTTTGGATTAGCACTTTCATTGTAATTCAAGCTTTGGGATTCTCCATTTAATTTTAGTAAGMTTTCCTTTTAATTTCAAGCTTTGTTCTTCATTTTCATGCATGTTCTTCAATTATGCTTTTTGTCTTAGCTACTTGATTTCATGATGAAACTTGTGAATTGACTATGGATTCTAGTTGAGTGACACACCTAGGCTATAGATCGGGTCCTTGATCATCATGACTTTGAGTTTTACTTATGCTTTATTTTGAATTAAATTTCCATGCATAGTTTTAAATTGAATTCTTGATCTACTCTTCGTTTCTCGTTAATTTTCCGAAAGATTTGAACTTTTACGTCAACTTTTATTGCTCTTTACTTTGATGATTTCAATTTTTACCAATTTGCATTATTTGAGTTTTCATGCATGGTTGTACTTTATGCATGCATGGTAGTACTTGATGAAACAATGCTTGTTTTTGCTTATTTTTATTAATTGCTTGCATTTTCAATTAAGGCATACGACCGAGGCATCCTACCCACTTGCACTTTCATATTTTAGGATAGTTTGATATTTTTAATTGCATTATTTTCAATTTCCTTATATTTCTCAAGCTTAAGACACGTTGAAACTTGCAAATGGATTGATGTCCGATAATACGAAGCCATGAACCCGTTGATTTAATGCAACACCACGAAAACCACAACTTCAAAATGGCGCCGTTGCGACACGGCTCGGTTAAAGCCTTTAATTTAATTTTTTTTTCGTTGTGTTTTTAGCTTTGTTCGTTATTTGACGTTCTCTTTGAGTGTATGCAAGGTCTTCGCTTGCTTGGACACGAATCATTTCCTTATACTTCTAACCCCGAACGATTACGACGTCTTCAACACCCGTTACTTCTTGATTCTTCTATAGCGACCAATCAACCGGGCCCATTTCTTGACCCTCACGGGAAATCCCCCCGGGTAGATCCTCAAGCTCTACCTCGACCGAGCCCGGAGTTCATGAGGAGCCCGTTCCGAGTTCCATGACCGGGCCTTCCATTCCCATTCACCTACCGCCTCACGAGCAATCGCTTGGATTTCAAGGGAGTGGTTTTACCACTCATGAGCACACCACGGGCCCACACCAAGGTATTTCTTCTTTACCTCTTTCTTCTAATGGCGGTTTTGTTCCCAACATGGGAGGGTATGGTGCAAACCATGTTGGGAATGGTGGTGGTTTGGTTGGAAAGGGGCATGCGGGAGGGCATGGTGCGAACTGCGTTGCCCCCGGTTCTCATGGTGCAAACCATGTTCGGTCCAAGGTGCTCTTGGATGCTCATGATCCCTTCGATGATTTTGGAGGCCCGAACCCCATTCCTTATGGCTATGGTGCTCATTTCCATTCTCCGAATGTGCCCAATACGAATCCCGGTCCGTATGGTACTCCACCCATGCATGCTTTCAATCTAACACCAAATGCGGATCCGAGTGGTTATGGTGGTGGTCCCGGATATGGTAATGATCATGGATTTCAAGAGGACGATCTTGATGTGTATGATTTGTTTGGTGGTTACGATCTGAGTGCTCCACTTACTCCACCCATCCGGACTATGAGGGAGGTGAGCCAAGCTTTTGTGGGGGCTCATGTTTCGTCTTGTATATATCTTCCCCCCGCGGTGATGGCTATTGATATCCGATCGCTCGATTTTGCCCGCCTTCCCATTTTTCACGGGTTTTCCAAGGAGGACCCCCTCCAATTCATCAAGCAATTCTTATGGCATATCTCGAGTTTTCACCGCCCGAATATGATGAGTTTGGAGAATCTTCAACTTCGATGTTTCTCGTATGCTCTCCAAGATAAGGCTTTAACGTGGTTCATGGGTCTTCTTCCTAACACGATTCGCACATGGAACGAGCTCGAAAAGGTCTTTTTCAAACACTACTATTCCATGGAGAAAACAAATGATGTGAGGATTAAAATTATGTCGTTCAAGCAAATGAAAAATGAGCCGTTTCACTCCGCTTGGTCTCGGTTCAATGATCTTCTTCTTAGTTGTCCGCATCATCGTATACCCAAGGAGCTTCTAATTCAAACCTTCTATGAGGCATTGAACCCCCAATTTCAATATATGGTGGATACATCGGCAGGGGGTAATATGACGATCCATTCTCCACGCGTGCTCTCAATGTTTTCATCTCTTTGGCTGAGAATTCTCAACAAAAATCTTCCTGTGCTTTGTACTCAAGTGCTAATGAAATCAATAATGTAAATGAGCCTCTTTCCCGAGAGAGCTTGAGATGAAAAAGGAGATGGATGCTATGAAAGTTCAAATGGCCAAGTTGTCGTCCCCGAGCATGGACCCGCCTTGTTTGTCTTGTGGTATGGTTGGGCATGAAACACTTTATTGTCCGTCGAATCCTTCCCATTACATGCTGGCGCCTCAATCGGAGGATGTTTGTGGGATCCAAGGTTACCAACCGGGTCACGGTGTGGCTCGGCCACCCTTTCCTCGGCCATCTAGTCAAAATCCCTCGTTCCATCCGAGCAACAGCACACATCCGGGCTTAGGGTACTCGAACCCTCCCATGGGCTCTTCTCGACCATCTCCCCCAACGAATGCTCCACCACCGGCCACTGATCCAGCTCTTAATGTGCTAGTCCAACAAATGCAATCCCTCACCGCCTCGGTGTCCACCATGAGTGCCATGGTGTCCGCCATGGATACACGTTTGAATGCCATGGTGTCCTCCATGGAAACACGTTTGAATGTCACGGACACGAAAATTGGGCAATTGGCTACCGAGATAAATATGCTCAAACAAGCCAATGAAAAGGGGAAGCTACCGAGCCAACCTTCCCATGACCATGCAATTACATCTCTTCGAAGTGGCCGGGTTATTGATAATAAGGTGGATCTACCTTTTCAAAATGAGAACGTTGATCCTCCGGTCCTTGTCGCTACTCCCGAATCCACCCCCGCGGGTGCCACACCGTCGAAACAAGGCCCCGATGGCTTGCACAAATCCTCTAACGCTTATAAGCCACCGATTCCAAAGGCTTCCCCGCCTTATCCGTCACGAATCCAAAACACCAAGAAGCATGAGCAATTCAAACGTCTCTACAACACTTTGGCAAATGTGAACATCACTCTCCCCTTGTTGGATGCCATTCGAGACATACCCTCTTACTCAAAAATTTTCAAAGACCTTTCCTCCAAAAAGCTCATCCATTCTCCGAATGAGACGATTGTCTTATCTAAAGAGGCGTTATGGCCGGATTTCATCTGACCGCACAATATGCCCGAATTACCCCTACAGCTCAGCTTTTCTTCTCTTTATTCCAAGCAAAGAGCTCCTCCGGTTTTTTCTACTTATCTGGACGATCAGACGTCCATTTTTTATCAGGTCTTTCTACCTCTCATAAGGCCTGGAAAAAGAAGTTCTTCTTTGTTCAGTGCTCGGGGGATTGGGGCTTCCCTACCGATCCCATCAGCTTTGTGCATCATCAAATGCGCTTACCTCGAGGGGATAGGTCATCAGATCTGAAGGAAAAAATTTCCCTTTTAAACCAGAACCCCCTAGACTTATCCAAGATGCTTACCATCAAGCTCTTGAACTTCTTCAATTCCCAGCAAGGACGGTCCTTTGCCACCCAAGATTGTTATTTTATTATTTTTATTTCGGAATGTCTTGGCTTTATTGCTTTCTCGCTATAATTTTTTTTTACCGTTTCGCTTTTCCATTTCAGAGAAGATGATGCTAGCGAAGATAGAAGCCAAGGCTCGCAAGGCGGCGGCAGGGCGCCAGAAGAGCCCTCTGGGGGAGCCTGCCAGAGCTGCTCAGGCCTCGGAAGAGGTCCCCCTTGCTACGCCACTCCAGAGCCAACCTCAGGAGCCAATTAAAACTCCCGAGCCCGTCATGAAAGACTAAGAACCGAGGAGGAGCTCCGTGCAGGAACCAGCAGGTCAGTCTTTGACAAATCCAGAAGAAGAAGAGCAACAGCTGAAGAGGAAAAAGTGGAGCCGCACTGACCTTACATCATCCTCCAGGAATCCTCCTCAGACTGCTCTTCCCTTCACTCCTCAAATTATCCCTCCGGCTATTTCTCAAGTACCTCCCTACCCGAATCAGACCTTTTTTAATAGGTCGGTCTTGAACTGCCCCGGAGAAGTGGCGAGGCAATTCATGATGGGGTTAGCTCCTACATACGACCGTAACATCGTGGATAAGATGTCAGACTCGGAGCTAGTTGAGTTCTACTGCAAGGCAAAAGCTCAGGTATAACCTTTCCCACTTCTTCCATCTTTAATTTTTTCCAGTTTTCCCACTTACCTTTTTCTTGCATCAGGCCTTGGTAGGACGAGCATCTCTGTTGGCCCGAGCTAGAGGCTCTTTGCTGTACGCCGATCTCAAGGGGGAAATTAAAATATTGAGGAAGCGAGAATCAGAGCTGATGGCTAAGGTCCGAGAGGGCCAGGAAGCCCAGGTCAAACTGAAGGGCTCAGAGATGGAAATAGATTTGCTTAAGGCTGAGCTTTTCAAGGTCAAGGAGTCAGAGGAGAAGCAACGAGATCTTATTCTTCTTCGCGAGCAGGAGCTGGATGAGAAGGTGAAGCAATCCAGGGCTGACGGAGTGGATCAGGGCCGTCTTGAAGGGCGCGCCGAGGGTAGATTAGAGTTTCTCAACTCAGAGGAAGGGCTACGCCTAATAAAACTTACCAGAGAGATCACTCGTCGAGCTTTTCTGGGCTCTGAGGAGCTGTATGATCTTCTTCTTCTAGAGGAGGAGGTCTACTATGGATTGGGTCTTGATGCCCATGCTAAATGGGTAGCCGAGCACCCTTCTTCTCCTTATGATCGGTCCGCCAAGATCGAAGGCGCTAGCGAGCCCACCTCCTTTTCCCATGTTCCTGCAGATGACCGCATCCACTTGTTAGATCCAGCGGCCTTTGCTGACTACATCCGCCAAACCTTCTGCTCTTCTTCATCAGCTTCTTCTCCCCCCCCCTGAGCAGTCGTTAGCAATGGTTGCTGCAGGCTCCCCAACCTTTGCTAATCTCAGTGATTTACAAGAGTCGACCCAGTTCGAGAAAGACTTGGGGGAGACGTCTCAGGCTCCGATGTAGTCATGGGGAATTTGGGGTTTAGCTGACCTTCATGCAGAGCTCATACCTTGGAAGAAATCTTTTCTCCCTACCTTTCGAACAAACCTGTTTGTGATAGCCAGTGTGGCTGGTCTGTCATTTCCTGATGTATACTTTGTATTCAGACTTATTTACTTAATGTCAATTGATGTTTTTTGTCTTGTTTCGACTCTTGGTTTTTTAGGGTTTCCTGATTTTTCGGGAACCCTAGTACTTTTTGATTCCTTTTACACGCGCTTTTATTCCTTTAAATATGTTCACATCTTCACTATTTCACCAATCAATCTGAAAAATGTCCTCCTCTCCTCTGATCGAAGAACTCAATGCGGTGAAGAGAAAAAACATCTCCCTAGTTGTGGAGAAATTCAAGCTTTCCAACCAACTGGTCGCGCTCAAGGAGAAAGTTGGTTATCTCTATCGACTGCTGGAAAGGAAACGCCAGAAGAAACGTTTCTACAAAAGAGAGTGGGCTGAACTCCGGCAAGTTAACCGCCAACTTCAAGAGGAGAAGGCGGACCTGGCCGAATCGGTAGGTTGCTTGACCGCCGCCGCCGGCGAAGTTCCGACGCTTGCCGACCGTTCTGACAAATATCGCTGCCGCCTGCACGAAACAGAGCATGAACTCTGGCGGGTTCGTCGAGCTCTGGCTTCAGATCGGAGATCTTCTCATAGCTAAATATTTTAGCTTTATTTTTCAATGTTTTTCTTGCAATCTCATGTAATCAAAGTTGCCAACCTTTTTTGAAAAGGTGTAGGCAGCCGGTGTTTTTTGTGCAATAATATATGAATTTCTCGAGTTCTTTTCTCAATACTTTCTCTGTTAATACATTTGTAATCGTTCACTTCATGCACACAGTAATGTTAACTATTAAGCATTTTACCTTTGAAGGTTCTTTTCCTTAGTCCAGTCCAGCGCATTCATACGTTCTTGCTGACCGACAGGTCAGGCCTGTATGCGTAGGACAATTTATGGCTCTTGACATCCAGATCAGGAGATCAAGCCTGTTGACCCGGACCCATACTCAGGTTGGATAAAGTCAAGGACAACCGTCCTTGGCCAGTCTTAGCTTATATTGACAATCAGGCCAGGTAATATTTTAGGACATCCGTCCTTAACCAATCCTAGCTTAACCGATAATCAGGTCGGGAGAAATTTCAGGGCATCCGTCCTTAGCCAATCCTGGGTTAACCGACAATCAGGTCGGGAGAAATTTCAGGACATCCGTCCTTAGAGCTGAAGGAATGGATAATTTTTCACTGACGGCTCTGTCTGCAATCAGGGCTGCGGGGCGGGAATTGTCCTAATAGACCCCGACAGGCGTGTCTGCTGAGTTCGCCGTACGATGGATGCAACGTTCTCTAACAATGCCGCCGAGTACGAGGCCCTTTTAAGAGGGATTCAGATGGCGAAAGATTTGGGCGCAGAGCGGTTGAGCGCTAAAGTAGACTCACAGCTTGTTTGCAAGCAAATTAGTGGAGAATTTGAAACAAGAGAGGAAAATATGCAGAGGTATTTAGCCAGGTTTAGAGAGCTAGCCAGGGGGATGAAAGAATTGACAGTCCTCCAGATTCCTAGAGAGGAAAACGGGCGCGCTGATTTCTTAGCAAAGGTGGCAAGCTCAGCGGTAGACTGTTATGAGCGAACAATCACCCTATTAAAGGCAGAGAGGGAGTTCGGAGTTGAGAAGGTCTGTGCGATTACCGAGCACGAGGATTGGCGCTCCCCCATAAAGAGGTACCTCGAACAAAAGGTCTTGCCAGAGGAGAAAAGGGAAGCGGTGAAAATACGAAGCAGGTCTGCTAGATTCTGCTTGATCAAAGGAGAACTGTTTAAGAGAGGGTTTGGTCAACCTCTTTTGAGGTGCCTAGGACAAACGGAAGGGACTTTGGTGCTCAGAGGAAATACACGAGGGTTGTTGTGGGAATCACATGGGGGCCAGAGCTCTGGCTAGTATAAGAGCTGGTTATTTAGGCCTCGTTGAGGAAAGAGGCGGAGATCTTTGTCAGAAAGTGTGAGAAATGCCAGAAGATGGCTCCTCTGATCCATCAACCAGCAGAAGAGTTGTTAACAATGAGCTCTCATTGCCCTTTTGCGAAATGGGGGATCGACTTAGTCGGCCCCTTTCCGATGGCTCCGGCCCAGAAAATATTTCTAATTGTAGCCATTGACTATTTCAGTAAGTGGGTCGAGGCGGAAGCCCTGGCAAAAATAACTGAAGAAGCGGTAATGGGGTTCATATGGAAAAGCGTGGTCTGTCGCTTTGGTGTGCCGAGGGTGCTGATATCGGATAATGGTACCCAGTTCACGGGAGCCAAAATTAAGGGTTGGTGCGTTAAGATGAAAATTCAACAGCACTTCACATCGGTGTATCATCCGCAAGCAAATGGCCAGGTAGAGGTAACCAACCGCATTCTTGTCCAAGGCCTTAAATCACGATTAGAAAGATCTGGAGGGAAATGGGTGGAAGAACTAAGCGCAGTACTTTGGGCGTATTGAACGAACCCTAAGGAAAGCATCGGCGAAACTCCTTTCAGTTTTGTATACGGTATGGATGCCATGGTCCCCGCGGAAATCAGCCTGGAGACTCATCGAATACAGAGTTACAACGAAACCCAGAACAAAGCACTGATCCAAGATGCCCTGGATTTAGTTGAGGAAAAGAGAGAACAGGCGGCGATCCGAATGGAGCATGTGAGAGGGAGGATCAGGGCAGCTTACAATAAAACAGTTCGAGAAAGGCACTTCCAAGTAGGAGACCTGGTCCTCAAAAGAGCTGACTTGGGACAATCTAAAGGAAAATTAGATGCCACGTGGCAAGGCCCGTTTAGAGTCACTAATGTTCTGGCTGGAGGAGCATATGTGCTGGAAGAGCTGGATGAGACCAAGATCCCCCGCGCTTGGAACATTACCAATCTGCGAAAATTTTATATGTAATTGTAAACCTTAACGTTTTCTTATTTATTAAATGAAAAGTTGCAGGAGTTAACGTTCACAGATTCCCATAATTTCTCCTAGCTAGATGGCCAATAAGATCATCATTCCAGAATTCATTGTTAGTGATGATTTGCCTTTAATCTTTGATTGAAAAACGGAGAAGACACTTACAACGAAAACAGAAAAATACAAGGAGATATCTTTGCAGTACATTAACAATCGCAGAGGTGCAAATCACAAGCATAGAAAAGTAAAAGTACAGCCTTAGGATGGAGGTACAGAAGCGAGAAGTTGACGGAGTCGTTGAATCTCTTCCTCATGTTCCAAAAGACGGACACGAAACCGGTCTGATACATCCACGGCAATGTCCCAGTCAACGTACAGTTCAGAGTTCTCCTTTTTCAGGTTGAGAATGAGTTGCTGAAGGCGATGTCGTTCACGGCGGTATTGCAGTTTCTTCTCAGCCAGCTTCTCCACACGTTCCTGCAACTGGTCCTACAACTGGGAAACTTCTTCCCTAAGATGATTCCTCTCATGAAGCAGTCGGATATGCTCCTCGGTGGGAATGTTGTTGGAAGACGATGACGACGCCATTATGCAGGGAACATAAACGGAGAATAGACGCCATTATATAAGGAAAGGAAAAAGCAGAAAATTACATTAAGTTGGCGCGTAGAGGGCTTAGAAAAGGCGGGAAACTACATTGAGTTTTGGCGCGTAAAAGGACTCAGGAAAGCCAGGATTGGCTAAGGACGGATGTCCTGAAATTTCTCCCGACCTGATTGATCTGGTTGAAGCCAGGATTGGCTAAGGACGGATTTCTGAAATTTCTCCCGACCTGATTGTCGGTTAAGCCAGGATTGGCTAAGGACGGATGTCCTGAAATTTCTCCCGACCTGATTATCGTTTAAGCCAGGATTGGCTAAGGACGGATGTCCTGAAATTTCTCCCGACCTGATTGTCGGTTAAGCCAGGATTGGCTAAGGACGGATGTCCTGAAATTTCTCCGACCTGATTATCGGTTAAGCCAGGATTGGCTAAGGACGGATGTCCTGAAATTTCTCCCGACCTGATTGTCGGTTAAGCCAGAATTGG
>BMAC01000071.1:239764-281347 GCA_014905375.1 Phtheirospermum japonicum
GGCTGAGAAGAAACTGCAATACCGCCGTGAACGACATCGCCTTCAGCAACTCATTCTCAACCTGAAAAGGGAGAACTCTGAACTGTACGTTGACTGGGACATTGCCGTGGATGTATCAGACCGGTTTTGTGTCCGTCTTTGGGAACATGAGGAAGAGATTAAACGACTCCGTCAACTTCTCGCTTCTGTACCTCCATCCTAAGGCTGTACTTTTACTTTTCTATGCTTGTGATTTGCACCTCTGCGATTGTTAATGTACTGCAAAGATATCTCCTTGTATTTTTCTGTTTTCGTTTGTAAGTGTCTTCTCCGTTTTTCAATCAAAGATTAAAGGCAAATCATCACTAACAATGAATTCTGGAATGATGATCTTATTGGCCATCTAGCTAGGAGAAATTATGGGAATCTGTGAACGTTAACTCCTGCAACTTTTCATTTAATAAATAAGAAAACGTTAAGGGTTACAATTACATATAAAATTTTCGCAGATTGGTAATGTTCCAAGCGCGGGGGATCTTGGGTCCCCATCCAGCTCTTCCAGCACATACGCTCCTCCAGCCAGAACATTAGTGACTCTAAACGGGCCTTGCCACGTGGCATCTAATTTTCCTTTAGATTGTCCCAAGTCAGCTCTTTTGAGGGACCAGGTCTCCTACTTGGAAGTGCCTTTCTCGAACTGTTTTATTGTAAGCTGCCCTGATCCTCCCTCTCACATGCTCCACTCGGATCGCCGCCTGCTCTCTCTTTTCCTCAACTAAATCCAGGGCATCTTGGATCAGTGCTTTGTTCTGGCGTTTCGTTGTAACTCTGTATTCGATGAGTCTCCAGACTGATTTCCGCGGTGACCACAGCATCCATTGCCGTATACAGCTTCTCCGCACGTTCCTGCAACTGGTCCTGCAACTGGGAAACTTCTTCCCTAAGACGATTCCTCTCATGAAGCAGTCGGATATGCTCCTCGGTGGAAATGTTGTTGGAAGACGATGACGACGCCATTATGCAGGGAACATAAACCGAGAATAGACGTCATTATATAGGAAAGGAAAAAGCAGAAAATTCACATTAAGTTGGCGCGCAAGGGCTTAGAAAAGGCAGGAAACTACATTGAGTTTTGGCGCGCAAAAGGACTCAGGAAAGCCAGGATTGGCTAAGGACGGATGTCCTGAAATTTTCCCGACCTGATTGTCAGTTTAAGCCAGGATTGGAACAATCAGGTCGGGAGAAATTTCAGGACATTCGTCCTTAGCCAATCCTGGCTTAACCGACAATCAGGTCGGGAGAAATTTCAGGACATCCGTCTTTAGCCAATCCTGGCTTAACCGACAATCAGGTCGAGAGAAATTTCAGGACATCCGTCCTTAGCTAATCCTGGCTTAACCGACAATCAGGTCAGGAAAATTTCAGGACATCCGTCCTTAGCCAATCCTGGCTTAAACTGACAATCAGGTCAGGAAAATTTCAGGACATCCGTCCTTAGCCAATCCTGTCTTTCCTGAGTCGTTTTACGCGCCAAACTCAATGTAGTTTCCCGCCTTTTCTAAGCCCTCTACGCGCCAACTTAATGTAATTTTCTACTTTTTCCTTTCCTATATAATGGCGTCTATTCTCAGTTTATGTTCCCTGCATAATGGCGTCGTCATCGTCTTCCAACAACATTCCCACCGAGGAGTATATCCGACTGCTTCATGAGAGGAATCGTCTTAGGGAAGAAGTTTCCCAGTTGTAGGACCAGTTGCAGGAACGTGTGGAGAAGCTGGCTGAGAAGAAACTGCAATACCGCCGTGAACGACATCGCCTTCAACAACTCATTCTCAACCTTAAAAAGGAGAACTCTGAACTGTACGTTGATTGGGACATTGCCGTGGAGGTATCAGACCGGTTTTGTGTCCGTCTTTGGGAACATGAGGAAGAGATTAAACGACTCCGTCAACTTCTCGCTTCTGTACCTCCATCCTAAGGCTGTACTTTTACTTTTCTATGCTTGTGATTTGCACCTCTGCGATTGTTGATGTACTGCAAAGATATCTCCTTGTATTTTTCTGTTTTCGTTTTAAGTGTCTTCTCCGTTTTTTAATCAAAGATTAAAGGCAAATCATCACTAACAATGAATTCTGGAATGATGATCTTGTTGGCCATCTAGCTAGGAGAAATTATGGGAATCTGTGAACGTTAACTCCTGCAACTTTTCATTTAATAAATAAGCAAACATTAAGGGTTACAATTACATATAAAATTTTCGCAGATTGGTAATGTTCCAAGCACGGGGAATCTTGGTCCCATCCAGCCCTTCCAGCACATAAGCCCCTCCAGCCAGAACATTAGTGACTCTAAACGGGCCTTGCCACGTGGCATCTAATTTTCCTTTAGATTGTCCCAAGTCAGCTCTTTTGAGGACCAGGTCTCCTACTTGGAAGTGCCTTTCTCGAACTGTTTTATTGTAAGCTGCCTTGATCCTCCCTCTCACATGCTCCATTCGGATCGCCGCCTGTTCTCTCCTTTCCTCAACTAAATACAGGGCATCTTGGATCAGTGCTTTGTTCTGGGTTTCGTTGTAACTCTGTATTCGATGAGTCTCCAGACTAATTTCCGCGGGGACCACAGCATCCATGCCGTATACAAGACTAAAAGGAGTTTCGCCCGTGCTTTCCTTAGGGTTCGTTCAATACGCCCAAAGTACTGCGCTTAGTTCTTCCACCCATTTCCCTCCAGATCTTTCTAATCGTGATTTAAGGCCTTGGACAAGAATGCGGTTGGTTACCTCTACCTGGCCATTTGYYTGCGGATGRTACACCRATGTGAAGTGCTGTTGAATTTTCATCTTAACGCACCAACCCTTAATTTTGGCTCCCGTGAACTGGGTACCATTATCCGATATCAGCACCCTCGGCACATCAAAGCGATAGACCACGCTTTTCCATATGAACCCCATTACCGATTCTTCAGTTATTTTTGTCAGGGCTTCCGCCTCGACCCACTTACTGAAATAGTCAATGGCTACGATTATAAATCTTTTCTGGGCAGGTGCCATCGGAAACGGGCCGACTAAGTCGATCCCCCATTTCGCAAAAGGGCAAGGAGAGCTCATTGTTAACAACTCTTCTGCTGGTTGATGGATCAGAGGAGCCATCTTCTGGCATTTCTCACACTTTCTGACAAAGATCTCCGCCTCTTTCCTCAACGAGGGCCAAAAATAACCAGCTCTTAATACCTTACTAGCCAGAGCTCTGGCCCCCATGTGATTACCACAAAAACCCTCGTGTATTTCCCTGAGCACCAGAGTCCCTTTCGTTTGTCCTAGGCACCTAAAAAGAGGTTGACCAAACCCTCTCTTAAACAGTTCTCCTTTGATCAAGAAGAATCTAGCAAACCTGCTTCGTATTTTTGCCGCTTCCCTTTTCTCCTCTGGCAAGACCTTTTGTTCGAGGTACCTCTTTATGGGGGAGCGCCAATCCTCGTGCTCGGTAATCGCACAAACCTTCTCAACTCCGAACTCCCTCTCTGCCTTTAATAGGGTGATTGTTCGCTCGTAACAGTCTACCGCTGAGCTTGCCACCTTTGCTAAGAAATCAGCGCGCCCGTTTTCCTCTCTAGGAATCTGGAGGATTGTCAATTCTTTCATCCCCCTGGATAGCTCTCTAAACATGGCTAAATACCTCTGCATATTTTCCTCTCTTGTTTCAAATTCTCCATTGATTTGCTTGCAAACAAGCTGTGAGTCTACTTTAGCGCTCAACCGCTCTGCGCCCAAATCTTTCGCCATCTGAATCCCTCTTAAAAGGGCCTCGTACTCGGTGGCATTTTTAGAGAACGTTGCATCCAATCGTACGGTGAACTCAGCAGACACGCCTGTTGGGTCTATTAGGACAATTCCCGCCCCGCAGCCCTGATTACAGACAGAGCCATCAGTGAAAATTATCCATTCCTTCAGCTCATCAGGGGGACCGGTCATTTCCTGCATAAAATCAGCTAAAGCTTGAGCTTTAATTACTGTTCTGGTCTCAAATGCGATATCAAACTCACTCAGCTCTATGATCCACTTGACCAGCCTCCCTGATGCCTCCGGTTTGTCCATTATATTCTTCAACGGAATATTAGTTCGCATAATAACTGTGTAAGAAAGAAAGTATGGCCGCAACTTCCGAGCAGTTACTACCAGGGCTAGCATCGCCCTTTCTACTTCCACGTACCTCACCTCTGCAGCGTTCAAGACCTTGCTCCAAAAGTATACAGGTCTTTGTATTTTGCCGTCCTCCATGATTAGGACAAAGCTGACCGCTTGTTGCCCTACAGATAAATATAGTACCAAGGGCTCTCCTTGGACGGGCTTTGTGAGCAAGGTCAAGCTAGCCAGATACTCTTTCAGTAACTGGAAGGCCTCCTCGTATTCATCACTCCATTGAAACCTAGCTTTCTTTCTTAAGGCTTGAAAAAATGGCAAGCTCTTTACCGCAGACCTGGACACAAACCGGCTCAAGGCGTTGATTCGTCCTGCCAAGCATTGCATCTCCTTCACATTCCTAGGCGCGCTCATTTCCATAATGGCCCTCACTTTCTCAGGGTTAGCCTCGATACCCTTTTTTGTGACCATATAACCCAAAATTTTCTAGCTCTGACTCCAAACGCACACTTCTTTGGGTTGAGCTTCATCTTTTACTTTCTCAAAGTACCAAAGGTTTCCCTTAGACCGTGTACATGTGATGCTGCCTTTATGCTTTTGACTAACATGTCATCCCCATATACCTCCATATTCCGGCCGAGCTGATTTTTGAACATTTTATCCACCAATTGCTTGTAGGTAGCGCCTGCGTTTTTAAGGCCAAAAGGCATGACCACATAGCAATATGTCCCCTTCGGGGTTATAAAGCTGACGCGCTTCCAGTCCTCTTTAGCTAGCTTGATCTGGTGGTATCCCTGCGAGGCGTCCATCATGCTCAAGAGTTCACAACCAGAGGTGGAGTCCACGAGCTGATCAATTCTTGGCAGCAGATAATGGTCTTTCGGACAGGCGCGATTTAGGTCGCGGAAATCGATGCACATCCGCCAGTCATCTGTCTTTGGGACCAGCACTGCATTAGAAAGCCATTCCGGAAATTATATTTCCTGAATGTGCCCCGCTTTCAAGAGCTTCTCTACTTCTGCTTCTATGATAGCCTCTTTTTCTGGTCCGAAATTGCGTTTTTTCTGTTTGACCGGCTTCATGTCTGGGCGAATATTGAGGCAATGTTCAGTGATTTCAGGGTCTATCACCACCAAATCTTGGGGGGACCACGCAAAAACATCCGCACTCTCTCTTAGCAAAGCCACCAGGTCTGTTAAAACCTCTGGACTAAGCGTCGTGCCCACACGAAGAACTCTGCTCGTATCGCCTGGAACGACCTCTACCAATATTAACCCTTCCTCTCGTTTTGCCAGTTCTTGCTGTGGCTGTTTTGTCCGAGCCCTTTTACTCACCCTCTCTTCGTTATTTCGCCATATACACTCCACATACGTCTGGCGTGAGGCATACTGATCTCCCCTCACCTCGCCGGTTCCTTCCTCAGTAGGGAATTTCATTTTCATATGAAAGACCGAGATTACAGCTTGGAACTGACTCAAGGAGGGCCGGCCCAGCATGATGTTGTACGAAGATGTCTCGTGTACCACCAAGAAACGCACCATCCGGGTCACACGATATGGATCCTCTCCTAAAGTTACAAGGAGCCTAACCGCTCCTATTGGCTTTAGAGCACCTCCCGCGAACCCTACCAGGGACGTGGTCACCTCTTCAACCTCAACATCCAATTTTAACTTCTTGAAACAATCGAAGAATAAGATATCCGCAGAACTCCCTGTATCCACAAAAATTCTTCGCATATGGTAGTTAGCGATAGTGGCTGTTATGACCAGGGCATCCATGTGTGGAGCCAATATTCCATCACAGTCTTCTGCACCAAAGCAGATGTTCGGGGCAGATGCCAATTGCCCAACCTCTCGGGGTGCCCTGATCAGGTCCTTGGCAGCCCTGACGTAACTATGCTGAGCTCTTTTAGAGTACTCATCCAGCTCTCCTCCTGTGATCATTTGGATTTCTCCATGAATGACCTGGGCGTGATCGGATTTTTTCCCTTCTGTTCGCATTCTATCCTGGTCTCCTCTACCTTGTCGAGATCGGTCATAATTTTTGTTGCCTGTTTTGGTTTCTTCTTTTCTCATCCGAACATACTCCTTCAAATGCCCGTCCCGAACCATTCTTTCCAATTCGTCCTTCAGGTTTGTGCAATCATCCGTATTGTGCCCATACTCATTATGGAAGCGACAGAAACGATCCGACCTTTCTTTTCTTGGTTTCTGCGAGTAAGTCTTAGGCCAATTGAGCTCTGGGTGGTGCTCTATTGCCTGCAGTATTTCACCTTGAGGTTTGTCCAGGGGATTATATTTATCAAATCGAGGTCTACCCATTGACAGCTCTGGCCTGGGCTTTTTTGTCGCGACTCTATCGTCCCTGTCATACCGCTCTCTCTTCCGTTCCCCGTCATCTTTGAGTTTTAAGGCTTCTTCTAAGTGGATGTATTTTTCAGCTCTCTCCAAGAGCTCTCCAAACTTCAATGCTGGCTTTACTACCAGCGACTGAAAGAATTCTCCCTTCCTCAAACCTTGTGCCAGAGCATTTACAAGCAGCTCTTCTGACGCCGAGGGCACTTCCAACTTTGTTGTCGTGAACCTATTGATGTAGGCACGTAGGCTCTCATTCTCTTTCTGCTTTAAACTAAAGAGCTCGAGCGGCATTTTTTGATACTTCCTACAGCTCGTAAACTGATGTAGGAAGGTTGAGCTGAATTCATCAAAGTTGCTGATAGATCTCGGCGGCAATTGGCTGAACCAGAGCTGTGCCAATTTGGTAAAGGTCATTGGAAAGACCCGGCACATAACTGAATCGGAAAATTTGTGTAGCGTCGCTGCTATCTCCAAACGGTTAAGGTGGTCTGCTGGATCCGTCGTCCCATTGTATTCAAAACCCAAGGATCGATAGGACGCTGGGACGTCATCGCACATGACTTCCTCCGTAAATGGGGTGCCTCGCCGTGCCGGCGTCGCAACTGCACCCACCATCTTCTTCCTAAATTCACGCACCTCTTTCTGCAAGCTTTGCATCTGCTCAGCCAGGCCGAGGTTAACCTGGCTGGCAGTGTCGCCATCAGATGTGGCAAGATGCTCTTCTCTGTCTGGCTGGTGGACTCGCTCCGTACGCCGAGCGTGCAGTGGCTCTGTTTCTGCCGCCAGGGTTGCCCGCGCCGGCAGTGTACTGGCCGGCGGCGTTGCCATTTCCGCAAATTTTTTCTCGACCGCCGCCTCCAAAGCTTTGCCAATCAACTCTGATAGCTATGTTAGAAGTGATTCATTGAGAGAGACACCCACAGCCGCAGCAGGCCCCCTCGGAGGCGGTGGTGTGGAGCTCGGCGGAGCTGCCATGGCCGATCCCGTTGCATCTGGTATCGATGATGATCCTAGTGCTTGCTGTGCGTAAGCATGCACGGTGGAACCCGGAGTGCCACCCAACTCCCCTATCAAACTTCGCTTCAAACCGTCCGAAGTCATCATCACATCTTAGCTCGATCGACTTTCCCACAGACGGCACCAATTGTTTCAGCCCAAAAAGTGAACTACCTGAATAACACTTGAAAGCCCAAGAGCTTCCTGAATCTGCACCACAAAAACAGATTAGAAAGGACCACCGGTGGTTTTCCTGTGGAAACCTCTCCGATGCTTAAGTCAGTAAGCGTTTGAGGTGTTTTCCAGAAAATAAGAAGGAATGTTTCAAGAGAATGACATACCTCTCTCAGCCTTAGGGCTGAGATATTTATAGTTTCTCATGACGGGGATCCCAGCCGGGATCCCAGGAACACATGCCGCGAATCAAGGGTCGTTACGCAACAAATTCTGACAAGTGGTCCCACTTGTCTCTTCGCTGGGAGTCTGGGAAACAGGTCTCCACTGTCCCAGGTCTTCATTATTTCCTTCTCCCGATCTTACCCAGTCCATAATATCTCGGCTCTTCTTTCCTCTCGTCCCCTCTGTTCAACAAGTCAACTCTTGCTAATAATGAGGAAGAGCTCTATTCCTCAGGGACGCAACCAGGTCTTTTACCCAGGCCAGGTTAAACTTCAATCCCTGGGACTTCAGCTTGGTATAATCTCCAAACTTTTAGTGCCCTTCAAGATGGCTAAGTCAGGGATCTCAAGAGATAACCACCTCTTCCTAACATTCTGTTTTATCGGGAGGGCTAATTAGATCTTTCCTAGGGACGGAGCTGTTCTAGCCCTCCCTTAATGTGTCTAACTACTCTGAGTCAGAGCTACCCCAAACCAGGTCTGGCGCATATATATTGCCCTATCAAGGAGGAAGCAAGGTTGATCAAGGTGCTAAAGGCTCACAAAAGTGCCATTGGATGGAGCCTCGGTTATATAAAGGGAATTAGCCCTTCGACATGCATGCATCGAATCATATTGGAGGATGAAGCCAAGCCTTCTCGAGAGTTCCAAAGGTGATTGAATCCAAACCTTAAAGAAATCGTGAAAGACGAGATTCTCAAATTGTTGAAGGAGGGCTTGATCTTTGCTATAGCCGAGAGTGAGTGGGTGAGTCCCATGCACATGGTTCCTAAAAAGAGCGGCATCAACATTATGGAGAACAAAAGGGGTGAGTTATTGGCTACACGGGCAACGACGGGGTGGAGGATGTGCATCGATTTTAGAAAGTTGAATGCGGCTACGAAGAAGGATCACTTCCCTCTTCATTTCATTGATCAAATGCTAGACAAGTTAGCCAGCCACAACTCTTATTATTTCTTGGATGGATTATCGGGCTATTATCAAATTGCTATCGCGCCCGAGGATCAATCTAAAACAACATTCACTTGTCCATTCGGGACTTTCGCCTACCGTGGGATCCCGTTTGGCTATGTAATGACCCGGGGACGTTCCAAAGATGCATGCTATCAATATTCTCCGACATGATCGACAAATATCTTGAAGTCTTCATGGATGACTTTTCCATATATGGGGACTCGTTTGAAGAATGCTTGAGAAACCTTGAGGAAGTGCTAGCCCGATGTGAAGAGACGAGCTTTACACTAAGTTGGGAGAAGAGCCACTTCATGGTTCAAAGCGGCATAGTCCTTGGGCATGTGATTTCGGAGAAGGGAATTGAGGTGGACAAAGCCAAAGTGGAAGTGATCGAAAAGTTACCTCCTCCCCTTAATGTGAATGATGTAAGGAGTTTCCTCAGGCATGCCGATTTCTATCGGCGGTTTATAAGAGAATTTTCGAAAATTGCCCATCCCTTGTGTCTATTGTTGAGTAATGAAGTCCCTTTTGAATTTGACGAAACTTGTAAGGAAGCATTTTTGGCAATTAAGAAGAGCCTCGTGTCCGCCCCCATTATCGTAGCTCCCAATTGGAACTTGCCTTTCGAAATTATGTGCGACGCATCGAGTGAAGCAGTGGGGGCCGTACTTGGCCAACGAGTTGACAAGCTATTAAGAGTGGTGTATTATGCAAGTTTGATGCTCAATGATGCACAAAAGAACTATACGACGACCGAGAGAGAGCTCTTAGCCGTGATCTTTGCTTTAGAGAATATTCGAGCTTACATTGTTGGATCACGAGTCGTGGTGCATAGCGATCATGCCGCATTACGATATTTGTTCTCTAAGCCTCAAGAAAAACCCCGTCTCATTCGATGGATCCTATTACTTCAAGAATTTGATATTGAGATCAGGGATCGGAAGGGGTGTGAGAATGCGGTAGCCGATAATCTTTCGAGGTTGGTCATGAAGGAAGGAGAAAGGGTGTCCATTGGAGAGAATTTGCCACACGAGAACTTGATGAAAGTGAGCCAAGTGCCTTGGTACGCCGATTATGCAAATTACTTGGAAAATGGTGAGCTTCAGCCGGATATGGATTGGCAAAAAAAGAAACGCTGCTTAGCTAAGTGCCAAATTCTTTATTGGGACGATCCATTCATGTATAAAGTGGGGAAAGATGGTATGATAAGGAGATGTGTGCCCGAGGAGGAAATACAAGAGCTATTAACTTTTTGTCATGATCATCAAGCCGGAGGCCACTTCGGAGGAAGAAAGACGGCTCTCAAGATTTTAAGTTCGGGCTTCTATTGGCCGTCCCTCCATTATGACGTTCACGTCCATGTTCAAACTTGTGATAGATGTCAAAGGACGGGGAGCATTTCGAAGAGAAACGAGATGCCCTTGGTAGGAAATTTGGCAGTGGAGATGTTCGAAGTGTGGGGGATCGACTTCATGGGGTGTTTCCCTAAGTCTTCCGATGGGCATGAATACATTCTTGTGGGAGTGGATTACGTTTCAAAATGGGTCGAGGCCATACCTACAACAAAGAACAATGCCGAGGTGGTTGTGAAGTTCTTGAAAGAAAACATATGTGCTCGCTTTGGCTTTCCAAAGGTCATAATAAGTGATGGTGGTAGTCACTTTTGTAATAAACTCTTCGAGAAACTTATGAAGATCTACGGGATCAAGCACAATATTGCGACGCCATATCATCCCCAAACCTCGGGGCAAGTTGAAACGAGCAATAAGCAAGTGAAGAGCCTGTTAGAGAAAATGGTGCAACCAAGCCAGAAGGATTGGTCGAAGAAGTTGAGTGATGCGTTGTGGGCCCTCCGTACGGCGTATAAAATGGTTTTAGGAATGAGCCCGTACTATTTGCTATTTGGGAAATCTTGTCATTTACCCGTGGAGATTGAGCACAAAGCATTTTGGGCGGTAAAAGCCGTTAATTTGGACTTGAAAGAAGCCGGTCTCGAGAGGATGTTGCAACTAGAAGAGTTGGACGAGCTTTGAGATAATCAATACGAAAATGCTCGAATCTATAAGGAGAGGACGAAACGTATTCACGACAAGAGGCTAATCCCGAAAAAGCTTGAGGTTGGGATGCCAATCTTACTCTACAATTCCCATTTAGCACTCCATCCCGGAAAATTGAAGTCAAAATGGACGGGTCCTTACACCATCGAGTTTTTTAATCCGAGTGGAGTGGTGACGTTGATCGACCCTACATCTCAAGACCGTTTCCAAGTGAATGGGCACCAAGTCAAACCCTATCATCATTGTTTCCTTTTGCCACTCGGTGAGGAAGTGGTAGCTTTGGTGGATCCTCCCGTCTCATCCATTACATAATTGCACAAGGGAAACGTCGAGCTAAAGACGTTAAACAAGCACTACATGCAAGGCAACCCATGGATTTTCTAGCCTTTTCCTATTCTTCTTATATTTATTTTATTTTACTCTATTCCATTTTTCTTCTTTCTTCTTGAAATTATGTGCATATTTCTTCCTTTGCTTTGCGTTGTCTTACGTTTTTGTTGGTGTAGGTGCAAACTTGGAGCTACGGGGACCGAAAATGAAGATTTGGCGATCACTGTTGTAGTCGATCGACAGCTTCTAGTCGATTCGACTGGATAGCAGTCGATCGACTGCCAAATCGACTGACACCCCCCGGATCGACTGGCGGACAGAGACTTGGGTTGCCCTCTGAAGAGCAGTCGATCGACTGTCGGTCAATCGATCGACTGCCCCACTGACGCGGACTGGGCAGATAGGTTATAAAGGCAGTCGATTCTCCCCTATTCTCCCAGCCGACTGCTTGCAATTTCTTTCTCACAAAAAAGGGGGGCGTTCAATGAAAAAGAAAAAGAGCAAAGAAATAATAAAAAAAAGAGAAAAAAAAACATCGAAAAAAGAAAGAGAGAGAGAGGAGTCGATCGACTACGGGGTCCTTTACGCGGGATTTCTTCTTTGTTCTTCCGTCTTCAAACACAAGAGATTTTGGGGTTTTGATCTTCATCTTTCTAATAAAAAATTCGAACCAATCTATGAGGTAATTCGCTAAAACCAACTCCGCGAATTGTTGTGTGGTTGATTGGTTGCGATTGGTAGAAGTTTTGAGTTCCAATTATTCACAATTCCATATTCAAAAACTGTGCCCACCAAGTGTTCGAGGAAATGCCTCAACGAGTTTCCTTTGTTAGTTTTCCCCTGTTCCTTCCGTTTTGAGCGTTCATATTGATTCTTGAAGTTCTTAGACTATATAACTCGTTCCTTCTCACCAATTCCATGGCTAATTACTACAACTTTCCCGACCTCGCCGCCAATTACTCCGCCCCGTTTCCCATTTATTCTACGTTCGAGGGTGAACTTTTCGAAGACATATCTCAAAGGAACTTTGCCGTTCCACATTTTGTAACGCTCGATCGCCTTGACGAATGGGTATTGAGCGGGGACTACCTAGGGATCGGGACCCCAGGTGCTCACCCTAATTGATGTGTTGGGAGCTAGATATTTCGCCTCCCTTCGAGCACCGGCCTACCGGGAGTTGATGCTCGAGTTCTTTACTACATACGAGTCCCATGATAACTTGGAATTCTTGGTTCGTTTCGGAGGGAGGGAGTGTCGGGTTACATGGGAAGCGCTCCAAGCGGTCCTTGGGTTCAATTGTGAAGATTTATGGGACGACCGGCCAAGAGAGTTCGCCCCGACACAATTTCGGGCATCGATCACGGGTGGGCGAGGTACTTCTCAATATCAAGCCTCGGCTATCACCGACATGGCGCTTTTGAATGTGTATAAGTTCTTTGCCCACGTCGTCATGGGCAAGCACGAGAGCTCCAAACTCACCCTTGACGAGGTTTACGTGCTTTGGATCTTGGAAAACGGGCGTCGACTTCCGTTCTTTCCTTTCATCCGGGCCGGGATTTGAGCGATTACAAAGACGAGGGGCGGAAGTATATCCCAGGTCGGAATGAGACCCATGATCACCATGATAGCCCGATATTTTAGATTCGACCCAGAGGCGGCTCGTATGACTAGGATTGAGTCGATGGTGTTGGGGTGGAAATTGCCTAAAATACCGATGAACCCCCAACGCCCGCGCCACCGAGAGCAAGAACGGGAGGAGGAAGAGTATAATAGGAGGCACAAAGAGGGTGTCGACGCCGAAGACAACCCAAACACCGGTTCGGGGGCGCCGTTTCATGCAAGCACGAGCCAAGGGGCATTATCGCCTTATGTGGGCCCGAGCACCGGCCCGGGTCCCGACATGGGTTGGCACGAGTTTCAACGCCAAGTGTTTGAGCATTTTGACAGGCTCGATGCAGGGTAAGCTAGAGCCGACCGAGAACACCGTGCCCTACATAGCCTCCTTTTGTTGATCGAAAGCCGCTTGGCCCGGAACGAGGACGATGAAGACAAGGATTACAACGAAGAGGAGGAGGACGACGACGACGAGGAGGAGGACGACGAAGGCGATTAGGAGGAAGAATAAGCTCTCGAGGTGGAAGAGGAAGAGGACGAGGAAGCGAACCTCCAACCCTGACGTCGGAGGCGCCATTGATCTTTCCTATCTCTATTATATTTATTCGGCTATTTTGTTTTATTTAGACTTGATATTTCGGTTTGTATTATTTTTAATTTGATTATGTTCTTTTGTTTCTCATCTAATTCTGGAAAAATCCAAAAAACAATTGAAAAACTAAAAAATCCCAAAATATAGTGTTTTGTGCTTTGTTCCTTATTTTTGTGATTTATGTACATAATTTTCTTGGATGTTAATTTGATGTGATTGATTTTGTATATATCGCGGTTATCGACTCCAACCTTGGGCGAATGGATGGCTTGGTAGCGTTCATGAAGTCGGGTGACACTAACCATGCTCGGATTCTACTTGGGTTACTTGATTTTTAGGTGGACCCCACCGAGCTTGACCCAAACTTGCTCGGTCGAGGGAGTTTCTATTCACACCCCTTTTACTTGATTCTCATTAAAATGCAATGAGGGCATTGCATGGTTTAAGTATGGGGTGGGTAGGTTCTTAGGGTCCGGGTTTTAATCAAGCATGTTTTGTAAATCTTAAATCGAGCCTTGGCGAAGTGACGCTTATTATTTGCGCTATTATATGGTTGAGTCATCGTTGAGTCGTTTGTGAGTTTCTTGTGTGTCGTTTTTATGTCTTTATTACATGGTAGAATAATTCCTCATACTTTGAAGTTTGAATAGTTTACTTGTCGAGTTTTTGCATGTTTATGGCCTCTAGTGTGAGGGGTTGAATTTTTGTGCTCCGTCCAAAAAACCGCCCATATATATATATAATCAACATTATCTCGTAAAAAGATTGCAAGCTCCAAAAGCTCTTTTGATTTTGCTCCCAAATTCGATGCAAACTAGTGAGTAGCCTTGTGTGATTTATCGGCTTGCTTGTGTTTTTATTGAAATTGCATTGAGGAGGTTTGATTTTGCTCGTACATGATTGAATTCGAAAATGACCTCAAGGCACATATATCACCCTTATCCGGACATATCCATATATTTAAGCTACTTTAAAAATCCCAAATGAGCCCCCTTGAGCCTTTATCCCATTTCTTGTTAGCCGAGCTCGATTTTAGCTCTTGGATCTTCATAATTGTGAGGTGAGGGAGTTTATTGTTAGTTGACAAGAAATGTGAGGGAAATCTATTGCGGATTTCGGGTTTTGAGTTGCTTATACACAAAAAAAAAAGAAGAAAGAAAAGAAAAGGGAAAAAGAGAAAAAAAAGAGAGAGAATAAAACTCCAACACCAATCAGGAAAAGTGATAAAGCGTGCGTTCAAGCAAAAAGCCTATTTCAAAAGGGCTAAGATTAGTGAAAAGAAGCAAATTCAAAAAGTTTCGAAGTGTTGTGAAATAAAAGTTGGAAAAGCGTGTGAGTATACGAAAGGGTTTCGAATGAGAGTTTGGTGAATTGGGAAAGGTGAAGCGATCATAAGCTTCGAGTTTTAGGAGATAGGATTTTTGTGTGTTATTGATCACGTTTGATCGTGTGTTAGCCATAATAAAGACCTCTTTCGATTTCTATATAGTCATGTACTATGAGCAATTTTGAGCGTCCGATTTGTGAAATCTTGACGAGTGCATGCATTGTCCGATTCGAGGGTATACACGTCCATTATCAAACACTTGAGCGGATTGAGCGAACACCCTCAAAAATTTCCATTTGTGAGGAAATCATCGATTTGGCTTGCAATTGAGAAAGAGTAATACGAGCAATTCTTGACGATAGCGATTTTATGTTGATATTTCCATCTTATTAATTAGGATAAGCACAAGTATTTTTCTTTTTACACAATGTTCATTGCGTGTCTACTCTTTGTTTCTCGTTAATTTTCCGAAAGATTTGAACTTTTACATCAACTTTTATTGCTCTTTACTTTGATGCTTTCAATTTTTACCAATTTGCATTATTTGAGTTTTCATGCATGGTTGTACTTTATGCATGCATGGTAGTACTTTATGAAACAATGCTTGTTTTTGCTTATTTTTATTAATTGCTTGCATTTTCAATTAAGGCATACGACCGAGGCATCCTTCCCACTTGCACTTTAATTTTCTAGGATAGTTTGATATTTTCAATTGCATTATTTTCAATTTCCTTCTATTTCTCAAGCTTGAAACACGTTGAAACTTGCAAATGGATTGAAATCCGATAATACCAAGCCATGAACCTGTTGATTTAATTCAACACCACGAAAACCACAAATTCAGTAGCCAACATAGAATTCGACACTTGTCTATGGGCAAGGGAGTATCCTGTGAATTTTCATAGTTTGTAATTCAAAGACCTTGGCCAAGGCACGATGAATATTGATTCATAAATGAATTACTTAAACTTGAAATGAATTCACAGATATTAAATCAATTGGGTTTCAACTTATAAATTCATGCCCAAGATTTAATTGGGAAACTAGTTGTCGAAAGGATCGTACGTGTATGGACTTGCAATTGAAATAGGTTTACTCGCTATTTCACCTAACACTAGGTAATCATTCTACTTGCTAGGTTTTGCCATGATTTGTAGGTTCTTGAAATTAAAGAGTTAATATCAAGAGAATTAATTAATTAGATTAATCAATATAATAAATTGTTATTTATAAACTTATAAAAGTTGTAAGCCTACTGCTAGTGTTAGTCGTGAACCTAAGAGGGTCACACATAATTTTGGTTGTTGACATTTCAAAATTGATAACTCCAATATTTGGAATAATTAGTTAATTTAGATTAATTAAACGAGATTTTGTTTTAATTCAATTGTTGGACTAAATATTTAATTATATATTTGATTATGTAATTAAATCTAATTTGATTAGAAATTTCAATTAAAGGAATATATTAAATTAGTCAATTGGATTTAATTTAAATTCATGGGATTAATTAGTTAATTGAATTAATTAATTAGTTGGATTTTAAATCCAAGTCCATGTAATTTTTCTAGTAGGCCCTAATTGTAGAAGCCTATTAGAATAATTGAATACTTTAAAATATAATTAATTTATATTATATATTTGTATATAATATATATATATATATATATGTATGTATATATATATATATAAGCTAATTGGGAATAAGTCATACTCTTTATTTTAAAAGGGGATGAATGACTTGGGAAGATGTAATCTTAACCTAATTAACTTAATATATATATATATATATATATATATATATATATATATATATATATATATATATAAGTAAGAATAGAGGAAGGCCGCAGGACTTTTAGATTTTGAAAAGCAAAAGCAAATAAGTTTTGTTTCTTTTAAATTGAGGGGCAGCCATCTTTTCTTTCTCTCGCTCGAAAAAAAAAAAGAAGGATTTTGATATACCTTCTGAAAAGGGGCTGCAGGGGCCGAAACGGAGCCACTGCGCGCTCGGCGTGCGGAGCGAGTCCACCAGCCAGACAGAGAAGAGCATCTTGCCACATCTGACGGCGACACTGCCAGCCAGGTTAACCCCGGCCTGGTTGGGCAGATGCAAAGCCTTCAAAAAGAGGTGCGTGAATTTAGGAAGAAGATGGTGGGTGCAGTTGCACCGCCGGCACGGCGAGGCGCCCCGTTTACGGAGGAAGTCATGTGCATTGACGTACCAGCATCCTATCGGTCCTTGGGTTTTGAATACAACGGGACGACGGATCCAACAGACCACCTCAACCGTTTTGAGATAGCAGCGGCGCTGCACAAATTTTCCGATACAGTTATGTGCTGGGTCTTTCCAATGACCTTTACCAAATCGGCACAACTCTGGTTCAGCCAATTGCCGCCGAGATCTATCAGCAACTTTGATGAATTCAGCTCGGCCTTCCTACATCAGTTCACGAGTTGTAGGAAGTATCAAAAAATGTTGCTCGAGCTCTTTAGTTTAAAGCAGAAAGAGAATGAGAGCCTACGTGCCTACTTCAATAGGTTCACGACAACAAAGATGGAAGTGCCCTCGGCGTCGGAAGAACTGCTTATAAACGCTCTGGCGCAAGGTTTGAGGAAGGGAGAGTTCTTCCAGTCCCTGGTGGTAAGACCAGCATTGAAATTTGGAGATCTCTTGGAGAGAGCCGAGAAGTACATCCACTTAGAGGAAGCTCTGAAGCTCAAGGATGAAGGGGAGAGGAAGAGAGAGAGGTATGACAGGGATGACAGGATAGCGACAAAAAAGCCCAGACCAGAGCTGTCAATAGGTAGATCTCGATTTGATAAATATACTCCTCTGGAAACACCTCCGGGCGAAATTTTGCAGGCAATAGAGCGTCACCCAGAGCTCAAGTGGCCCAAAACTTACTCGCAAAAGCCAAGAAAAGAGAGGTCAGATCGCTTTTGTCATTTGCATAATTAATACGGACATAACACGGATGAATGCACGCATTTGAAGGACGAATTGGAGAGAATGGTCCAGGCTGGACATCTAAAGGAATATGTTGGCACGAGAAGAGGTGAAACCAGGCCTGTACATCACAGTTTGGACCGCTTCCCACAAGGCAAGGGTGGTCGGGCGGATGTCCAGGACAGAGTAAGAACTGGATTGAGAAGACCTGACCAGGCCCAGGTCGTTCACGGTGAAATCCAAATGATAACGGGAGGATAGATGGATGAGCACTCTAAGAGAGCTCAACACAGCTATGTTAGGGCTGCTAAAGACCTAATCAGAACATCCCGAGAAGTGGGACAGGTAGCGGCCACACCTAACATTTGCTTCGGATCGGAGGATAGCGATGGCATCCTCGCTCCACACATGGATGCTTTGGTGATAACAGCTACTATCGCCAACTATAACGTTCGTCGAATTTTCGTGGACACAGGATCTTCTGCAGATATTCTATTCTTAGATTTTTTTACAAAACTAAAGTTGAATGTTGAACTTGAAGAGGTAACCACTTCCCTGGTGGGGTTCGCAGGAGGTGCTTTAAAACCTATGGGAGCGGTTAGACTCCTTGTAACTCTGGGGGAAGAGCCATATAGGGTGACACGAATGGTGCGTTTCCTGGTGGTGGACGCACCATCCTCATATAATGTTATGTTGGGTCGKCYCTCTTTGAGCCAATTYCAGGCCGTCATCTCGGTTTTCCACATGAAAATGAAGTTTCCCACGGAAGACGGAACTGGTGAAGTAAGGGGAGACCAGTATGCTGCGCGGCAAACATACGTGGATTGCATACGGCGGAATGAAGAGGAGAGGATGAGCAAAAGGGCTCGGACGGAGCAGCCACAGCTAGAACTAGCAAGACGGGAGGAAGGGATGATGATAGTAGAAGTCGTTCCGGGCGATGCGAGTAGGACTCTGCGGGTGGGCACGACGCTTAGTCCTGAGGTGTTAACAGGCCTGGTGGCTTTATTAAGAGAGAGTGCAGATGTCTTTGCATGGTCCCCTCAAGATTTAGTGGGAATAGACCCTGAAATTGCKGAGCACCGCCTCAATATCCGCWCAGACATAAAAYCGGTCAAACAGAAGAAACGAAATTTTGGGCCAGAGAAGGAGGCCATCATAGAGGCAGAAGTAGAGAAGCTCCTGAAAGCTGGGCACATTCAGGAGATACAACTCCCAGAATGGCTCTCCAATGCAGTGCTAGTCCTGAAAAAAGAGGACTGGCGGATGTGCATTGATTTTCGAGACCTGAATCGCGCCTGCCCGAAAGATCATTACCCATTGCCAAGAATTGACCAGCTTGTGGACTCCACTTCCGGCTGCGAGCTTTTGAGCATGATGGACGACTCGCAAGGATACCATCAGATTAGATTAGCTAAAGAGGACTGGAAGCGTGTTAGCTTTATAACCCCAAAGGGAACGTATTGCTACGTGGTCATGCCTTTCGGCCTCAAAAATGCGGGTGCTACCTATCAGCGACTGGTAGATAAGATGTTCAAAAATYAGCTCGGTCGGAATATGGAAGTATACGTGGACGACATGTTGGTAAAGAGCATAAAAGCAACGTCGCATGTGCAGGATTTAAGGGAAACCTTTGACACTTTGCRAAGATACAAAATRAGGCTTAAMCCAAAGAAATGCACGTTCGGAGTCAGGGCGGGAAAATTTTTGGGCTATATGGTCACGGAAAATGGTATCGAGGCTAACCCTGAAAAGGTGAAGGCTATCATGGAGATGAGCGCGCCCCGGAATGTGAAGGAGATGCAGTGCCTGGCGGGACGAATTAATGCCTTGAGCAGATTTGTGTCCAGATCTGCCGAGAAAAGCTTACCATTTTTTCAGGCCTTGAGAAAGAAGGCCAGGTTCCAATGGAATGATGAGTGTGAGGAAGCCTTCCGATTGCTAAAAGAGTATTTGGCCAGCATGACCTTACTCACTAAACCCGTCCAAGGAGAAACCTTGGTACGATATCTATCTGTGGGACAGAAAGCGGTCAGCTCTGTCCTAATCAGGGAAGATGGTAAGATACAGAGACCAGTATATTTTTGGAGCAAGGTCTTGCACATGGCAGAAGTGAGGTATGTGGAGGTGGAAAGGGCGATGCTAGCCCTGGTAGGAACTGCAAGGAAATTACGACCATATTTCCTTTCTCATACAATTGTTGTACGAACCAATCTACCATTAAAAAATATAACGAATAAACCAGAAGCATCAGGGAGGCTGTTCAAGTGGATCATAGAGCTGAGCGAATTTGATCTTGTGTTTGAGTCCAGAACAGCAATTAAAGCCCATGTTCTGGCTGATTTTATGCAAGAAATGGCCGGTCCCCTGGATGAACTGAAAGAGTGGATAGTTTTCACTGACGGTTCTGTATGCAATCAGGGCTGTGGGGCTAGAATTGTCCTGATAGACCCAATGGGCGTATCTGCTGAATTCGCTGTCCGATTAGATCCCACATTTTCTAACAATGTTGCCGAGTATGAGGCCCTTTTGAGAGGGATTCAAATGGCGAAAGATCTAGGAGCGGAGCGATTAAGCACCAAGGTAGACTCGCAGCTCGTCTGCAAACAAATTAATGGGGAATTTGAGACAAGAGAAGAAAGCATGCAGAAGTACCTAGCAAGATTCAGAGAGTTAGCCAAGGGGATGAAAGAATTAACTGTTACTCAGATTCCCAGAGAGAAAAACGGCCGTGCGGACTTCTTAGCAAAAGTAGCAAGTTCAGCCACAGATTGTTATGAACGAACGATCACCTTGTTGAAGGCAGAAGGAGAGTTCGGGGTCGAGCAGATCTGTACGGTTGTCGAGGAGGAGGATTGGCGCTCCTCCATAAAAAGATACCTTGAACAGAAGGTCTTGCCAGAAGAGAAGAGAGAAGCGGTGAAAGTGCAGAGCAGGTCTGCTAGGTTTTGCATGATCAAGGGAGAATTATTCAGGAGAGGATTTGGTCAACCTCTTTTAAGGTGCTTATCGCAAACAGAAGGAGGCCTGGTGTTAAGGGAGATACACGAAGGTTGTTGTGGCAACCATATGGGGGCCAGAGCTCTAGCCAGCAAAGTATTGAGAGCTGGTTATTTCTGGCCTTCTCTGAGGAAGGAAGCTGGTGACTTCGTCAGAAAATGTGAAAAGTGCCAGAAAATGGCCCCACTAATCCACCAACCGGCGGAAGAGCTCATGACGATGAGTTCCCCCTGTCCCTTCGCTAAATGGGGTATTGATTTGGTCAGCCCGTTCCCGATGGCCCCAGCCCAGAAAAGGTTTTTGATTGTGGTTATTGACTATTTCAGCAAGTGGGTTGAGGCAGAGGCTCTCGCTAGAATAACAGAGGAAGCAGTGATGGGTTTCATTTGGAAGAATGTGGTCTGCCGCTTCGGTATACCAAGAATATTGGTGTCAGACAATGGGACCCAATTTGCGGGAGCTAAGATAAAGGCTTGGTGCACCAAGATGAACATTCAGCAACACTTTACGGCTGTATACCACCCACAAGCGAATGGTCAGGTCGAAGTAACTAACCGCATTTTAGTCCAAGGAATTAAGTCGCGACTGGACAGATCTGGAGGAAAGTGGGTGGAAGAACTGAGCTCCGTGCTGTGGGCATACCGTACGAATCCGAAAGAGAGCACAGGTGAAACCCCTTTTAGTTTAGTGTACGGTATGGATGCTGTAGTTCCCGCAGAGGTCAGCCTAAAGACCCACCGGATCCAAAATTTTAGCGAAGAACAGAATGAGCTATTAAGGCAGGACGCTTTAGACCTGATTGAGGAGAAAAGAGAACAGACCGTGTTATGGATGGAACATATTAAAGAAAGGGTGAAAGCGGCATATGATAAAACCGTGGTCAAGCGACAATTTCGAGTAGGGGATCTGGTCTTACGACGGTTTGACCTAGGACGATCAAAAGGGAAGTTGGAAGAGTCTTGGCAAGGGCCGTTGAGAGTCACCCAGTCCTTGCCTGGTGGTGCTTACAGGCTGGTAGAGCTGGATGGCACAGCACTCCCTCGTGCTTGGAACATCGTCAATTTACGAAAATTTTACACCTAATTGTAATGCCTTGTGTTTACTTGATTAAATATATTTGCAGATTGAATAAAATCAAAATCCATGGCGGAAGTAGCCAATGAGAGACATTTGAGATATTGATAAACATACCTATTGATAATTAAAAACGAGCATACAACACAAGCAGGAAAATACAAGAGCACATTTCTGCAGAACATTAAAAAAAAAAAGAAGAAGAAGAAGAGGAAAAACAGCCTCAAGATGGAGGTACAGAAGCGAGAAGTGGACGGAGCCGCTGGATCTCATCCTCATGTTCCAAAAGACGGACGCGAAACCGGTCTGACACCTCCACCGCGATGTCCCAGTCAACGTGCAGCTCCGCGTTCTCCCTCTTTTGGTCAACAATAATTTGCTGAAGGCGTTGTCGTTCACCACGGAATTGCGATTTCTTCTCAGCCAGCTTCTCCGTACGTTCTCGTAGCTGATCCTGCAGTTGGGAGATCTCTTCCTTAAGACGACCCTTCTTGTGAAGCAGTCGGATATGCTCCTCGGTGGAGAAGACGTTGGGAGACGATGAGGATGCCATTATGCAAGGGAAACAAGCCGAGGAGGGACACCATTATATAGGGAAGGAAAAAGCGGGAAATCGCTTTAATTTGGCGCACAAATGGCTTAAAAAATGCGGGAAACAAAGTTTGAGTTTTGGCGCGCAAAAAGGTCCAGATAAGCCAGGATTGGCTAAGGACCAATGTCCTCGATTTTTCCTGAAAAGATTGTCAGTATAAGCCAGGATTGGCTAAGGAAGAACGTCCTCGATTTTTCCTGACAAGATTGTCAGTATAAGCCAGGATTGGCTAAGGACGAACGTCCTCGATCTTTCCTGACCTGATTGTCAGTATAAGCCAGGATTGGCTAAGGACGAACGTCCTCGATTTTTCCTGACCTGATTGTCAGTATAAGCCAGGATTGGCTAAGGACGAACGTCCTCGATTTTTCCTGACCTGATTGTCAGTATAAGCCAGGATTGGCTAAGGACGAACGTCCTCGATTTTTCCTGACCTGATTGTCAGTATAAGCCAGGATTGGCTAAGGACGAACGTCCTCGATTTTTCCTGACCTGATTGTCAGTATAAGCCAGGATTGGCTAAGGACGAATGTCCTCGATTTTTCCTGACCTGATTGTCTAAGGACGAATGTCCTCGATTTTTCCTGACCTGATTGTCAGTATAAGCCAGGATTGGCTAAGGACGAATGTCCTCGATTTTTCCTGACCTGATTGTCAGTACAAGTCAGGATTGGCTAAAAGGACCGATGTCCTAAAAACTGTGCACGACCTGATTATCGGATTCAAGCCAGAATTCGCTAAAGGACGGAGGTCCTTGATTTGGCCCGACCTGATTGTTGGTTAATCCAAATCTGGCTAACAGGATGGGTGTCCTAAATTTTACTCGACCCGATTGACCGTTCAAGTCAGGATTGACTAATCCAGGTCTTCCCAATAACACGAACGCCTTGTGGTTTTCCTGAGCGGATTATCAATTTGAGGTATCTTGATGCAGATCATGATTAGGGCTCGCACTGATCTGAGAAAAACAAAGCTGTCAAGGCTTCAGATATGCATGATCAAAGGGGAAATTTCTAGAATAAACCCAAAAACACAAATTAATCAAAAATATTGAAAGTGATCAAAAAGGTGTTCTAGAGAGAATACTTGGATGAATGCAGGAGCAGGAATAGATAAAAGATGCAGAAAAATTAAAAATTTATTCCGTTCCATCAAAATTATAGGGATACAAACAGGTTTTGCACACCCAAAGCGGGTTAACATCCTTGATTACACAAATTCTAGAAATAAAAGGATCTATCACGGGGGGGATCTTCGGTCCGAGCTCAAAACACGGCGAATTCACCACAGTTCGTGTTCAGTCTCGTGCAAGCGATGGCGGTACTTGTCAGACTGCTCGGCAAGCGTATGAGCCTCGCCGGCGGCAACAGTAAGCCGATTCACGGACTCAATCAAGTCTGCCCTTTCTTCTTGCATTTGGCGATGGATCTGGCGAAGCTCGGACCATTCCTTTTTGTAATGGCATTTTTTCTGTCGTTTCCTCTCCAGCAAACGATTGAGATAGTCGACTTTCTCCTTGAGCAAGATCAGCTGGTCAGAAAGTTTGAATTTCTCGACAACCAGAGCGATGTTCTTCCTTTTGACGGTCTCAACCTCCTGGAGTAGAGGAGAAGAAGCCATGCCAAATGTTTAAGATTCACAAGTATGCAAGCACAAGTTCAGGAAAATTTTAAAGCACAAAAAATTATTAAGACATAGGCGTGAATTTAAAGGAGGACGAGCACGTGACAAGAGAATTAACAAATACTAGGGTTTCCGGATATTAAGGAAACCCTAGGAAGCGCAAGAGTCATTACACGACAAGAAAATAAAAAAGAGACATCCATTAATAAAGGACGAAATTATCCAAGGTTACAATTTTTCAGAAACACAGTCAGACCAGCCACACAGGCATCTCACAGGTCTACTGTAAAACAAGGGCCTACCCAGCTCAAGSCTCAACCTCCATCTCTGCCCCTAGATCTATTGACAATTGGTCTACAGCATCTCCTGACGGACCTCCAGGAGAAGCACCCCCGGGTAGCTCACCCAGACCTGCAAAGGTTGGGAAGGGAGATGAAGTCAGGGGAGCCACGGAAAGGGCCAGGTCTGGCTGAGGCTGGTCAGAAACAGAAAGATGCAGAACGGCATGAACGTGCTCGGAAAACTCCACGGGCCCCGTCATATGAAGGTGATCCTTGGCAGGGTCGTATGAAAAGGAGGTCGGCTCAGGGGGGGGGTTTCAATGGGGCTTTCCGGTCGAAGGGAGCTTCGGGGTTGTCCTTGACCCACTTGGCTTGCTCATCCAAGCCATAGTTATAATACACCACGGCTTCGGGAAAGAGCAGAGAAAAAAGGGGCTTTGATCCCAAGAAGGCCTTCTTGGTTTCCTCCCTGGCTACCTGGACCAGACTTAACCCCTCTTCGGAATTTAGAAACTCCGCCCTCCATTCAACCTTGGCCTTGACCATAGCTTCGTCGGCTAGGCTCCTCGCTTCAGCAATGCCCTCATTTTTGGCCTCCTCTCGAGCTGTCTCTATCATCTTCTTCTGGGCTTTCTTCAGCCCGGCCACCTCCTCCTGCAGCTTCCTCACCTCTTTCACCTTGTCCTTAGCTAGGGCCCGCAGACATTGCATTTTCTCTTTAAGGTCGGCGTTCTCCTTAGCCAAATCGGCTTGGCCCAGAGACCGAGTCGCCCTGATGGCCAAGAGAGCCCTCTTCGCCTCAGCCTGAGAGAAAATTATAAAGGTGTTAAAATTTCGAAAGGAGGCAATAAAAGAAAAGGAGAAAGGAAATAAAGGGTAGCATACCCGAGCCTCATCCTGGCACCAGGATTCCAATAGCTCCCAATCACTCAGCTGCTCCAAAGCTCGCAGGTCTTCGGGGGAGCATTGGCCGCTCACGTGGCGAACTGCCACGTCTCCAGAGCAGTTCAAAACTGAGGTCCGTCGAGGAGGACAAGAACTGCGCACGGTGGGGGCTATCGGAGCTGTAGCCAGAGCTGGAGCGGGGTTGCCTGAAATAACCACGCCTCGGCCTCGACCAGATCGAGGCCTTTAAACGAGAGTCATGTCCTCTTCTTCTGAGTCCGAGATGACTTGCCTGACTGACCGCGGGCGCACTGGTGGGACGGCCGCAGGGGAACTCTGAACCTGGGGCGCGCTAGCTCCGCCTATCTCCTGGGCTGGCGCAGTCGAGCCGGCTGCGACGTCTTCTCTGTCGGTGGCCTCGAACAACAAACGCATCATCCCTTCTGAAATAGGAAGACAAAAGTCAGATACATGAAATGGCAAAATATGATGCAGCGGGGTCAAAATAAGGAAGCCTCTTTTACCAATCCCGGAGGGCAAGGGACCTATCTCACAGGTCTCATTAAAATTCTGCAAGACTGAGGGAGTGAGGAATTCCGTCACATTAATCGGATTTGCATTCAGAGTCACCACTATTCTCTGAATGCGGGAAGACCTGGCCGCTGCGGTCAAAGGCGGATAAGTGGGTAAGCTGTCAATAGGGTTAGGGTCGAAGCCCCAGTCCCCCTCGCAATGAACGAAAAAGAATTTTTTGCGCCAGGACTTATGGGAAGTTGGAAGTTTGTGGATGAAATGAACCCCGGGCCGAGCAGTAAGGTAGAAACAGTCGGAGGGAAGGCTCTTTGCTAAGAAAAGCTGATAAAAAACAAGGGCTGTTGGGTCCTGGCCGGCGTAGCGCATAGCCAGATTATAACATGCCATGATACGAAAAGAATTAGGGGAAAATTGAAAGATAGGGATTTTGTACATCTGAGCAATTTCCAGCATCATGGGATGAACAGGCAAGCGCAGGCCTGCGTGGAATTGATCGGCGTAGAAGGCTACTCGACCTGCCGGGGGCTGGCAGGCCAAGGTGCCGGCCCGAGGGGCATATGGATCATAGGGGTCTCTAATATTATACTTATACTTAAGTTCATCTACTGAACTTTGGCTAAGGATGGAAATAATCTTAGGATAATCAGGGAGCGGTGGAGGATACACTACACCCCCTGACGAAGAGGTGACCACAGTCGCCGGAACATCAGGTTGGGGGGAGAGAGCCGCCTCCACCTCCGGAGGATTCGGTGAGGAAGAGCCTGAGGCCTCAGGTCTCCCCTGAATAGCAGGAGCCTCTGCCGCCTCTGAAATGCGAGCGGTGGAGGAGAGAGAGTCACCGCCACTTCAGGGACGGCAGATGAGAGAGGAGGAGTAACCCTAATTTCCGAAGAGGATGCCATTATGAAAATTAAAAGGAATGAGTGAAGAAGGGTACCTGGCTAAAAAAAGATCGTCGGAATAATCGAGAAGTAGTGAGGAGAAATTCGCCAGAGTGTTGAGAGGGACGGAGTTGTGAAAGCTTGAGGAAAAAGGAAGAAAGAAAAATTGGAAGTAAAAAGTGAAAATGAAGCCAGCGGGAATAAAAGGCAAAATGAATGATTTCAAAATGTGGAAATCGAGAAAGGTGGGATTTGATGGGATTTGAACATTTAATGCGGGCAGATGAACAAGGCCCTAGAAGATAAGTTGAAGCGTTTGGGACCCTAAACTAGGGCTGACTAGGCATGCACTTGGAGGAGCGTGGTAGTACAATAGCCATTTTGGGGAGTGTGACACCACTACACGCCAATAATTAGCTCTGGCGATTTTAGTGTATCCCTTGGGATTCGTACCAGTACGAGAAGCACTAAAGGACGTGGGGCCCCTCTTGTTAGCTCTACCTCAACCCTTTTTGGGGGGGAGGAGTTGATAGGGCCGTATTGGTTAGACCTTGATTGAGGTAGACCTGAATTCGGTAGCAGACAAGAGCTGATGGACTAATGTTAAGGAAGAGCGATTGAAACTCTTTCGGAAGGAAGTAGGGTCGAGAAAGACCTGTTTGAGGTTTGAACTGAAAAGACAAGTAGGGACCACTTGTCAGAATCCACTAACTGAATGGTCCTTAATTCACGGATTCCGTTCCCGAGATCCCGGAAAAAGGTCCCCGCTGGGAAGAATCCATATATGCCCGACAGACCTGAAATTAGATAAGAACTGACACCAATAAGAATTAGGGGTGGGATGTTAAGACTGATCTGCCCACTTAAGAAGTATTCTTAATAGGGCGATCCTGAGAATGATAAAGCTAGAGCAGGTTTGGTCAGACCTGACCTCCAGCTTACCTAAGAGGGGGCAAGTGGGACCACTTGCTCAGAATATGTTTCCCAAAACGGCCCATGATTCGCGGCGCATGTTCCTAGGATCCCGGCTGGGGTCCCCACTAGGACAAGCTATAAATATCCCAGCTTGGAGGCTGGGGAAGGTATGTTCTCTGAAGCATTCCTTCTTATTTTCTGGAATACACCTCAAACGCTTACTAACTTAAGCATTGGAGAGGTTTCCACCGGAAAACCACCGGTGGTCCTTTCTAACTCTCGTTTGTGGTGCAGGTCTGGGTTTCGTGTGTAGGTCGGGCGAGACATTCTGGTTTCCAGGGAGTTCCTCTGGACGTCATATTTCAGGTCGAAACAGCCACATAGCCGGGAATTGATTCCCTCTCAATCATCGCTTAAAGAAATTAATTGAGAGGTATTAATTTATTTATTTTATAAGAATCAAAATATTTGTATTCGATACATAATAATGAAAAATGACGATCGTTAAAATCGTTAACGAAATCTACGGGGTCTAGTATATATATTCGCTATATATATTTATTTTAATTAAATAAAAATTTTAAATTCCACTGTGTAGGCCCCGTACGATTATAGCGAACCCAACACTCACTTCAAGTGACACGAGTCATCTAAAGTGGAATATGAATGTTTTTCATTACCTGGTAACAGCTATATCATAAAATTAAAAATTCTAACATTTTTTAGGAAATTGAAAATAATATTTTGCTGCTGTTGTTGTGTGCATGACCATGTAATTCCAAGGAGATCATTCGAGTAAATTTTAATTTTCTTGGGAAATTGAAACCTCAATTTGCGCGAGTTTTTTTTTTTTGTACTTTTTTCAATGACCACACTATTTCACTAAGTCATAATTTAAGTTTGGTTTGTTGTTAATTAATGTGTTTTGGTTAAATTTTGTGTTAAAAATACTTATGTATTATATTTTGTTGTAAGATTAAATTAAAGTATTTTGAACTTGTTGACGAGTACTTATACATATCTTGAAAAATGAAGAGCCCTAGTTTCCTTTTCTCCCCTTAATATTAATTCTATTATTTTATTAATTTGTTCATGAATTTAGATTAAAATGTTGGTTTTTGCGGTATTACTTAAAGTAAATTGCAATGGATTACCTTTCATTTGGTATATTTTCAATGAAAATCCCTAGTGATTGTCTCGGTAATCAAAGAATTTCTTCGTTGGTGCAAAAAAATATACTGACGAATTTGCGAATAAATTATACATGTCTAATATTTTACGCCCGTCAAAAAAAAAATAAACGCCATTTGAAGATTGTACGCCCGTCCACAAAAGAAAAACTTGTTGCTTTTTAAAAGTAATAATCTACATTTATTGAATTATTTAGACAATCATCTTTTACTGATGACTTCTCCAGGTTTGAACATGTGTATGTTTTGAAGCACAACTCAGAGGTTTTTGAGATGTTCAAGGAGTATAAATTAGAAGTATAAAAACAAGTTGAAATGAATATTAAGACTCTTTAATCGGATCAAGGAGGTTTATACCTGAGTAAGGAGTTTCTTGATTACTTTAAATTTCATGGAGACCAATCGCAATGGACACCTCCTGAAACATCACAAATGAATAGTGTTTCAGAAATGAGAAACCGAACCTTATTAGATGTGGTTGTATCATTGATGAGTTTCTCTGATATTTCGACATAACTCAATCTATGTTCTGAATAAAGTTCCATCGAAGTCAGTAGATAAAACACCATATGAGTTATGGCATAGCAAGAAGTCATCACTTACACACATGCGAACCTGGAGTTGTCCCACATATGTAAAGAAGATGCTTACTAACAAGTTGGAATCTAAAAGTGAGATATGTTATTTTGTGGGATATCCTAAAGAAACACGAGGATACTATTTCTATCTTCGTGGAGAGATTAAGGTCATTGTTTCCATATAAGGGACTTTCCTCGAGGAAGACTATGTCTACAAGGAAAGGAGTCACGGTAAGGTAGAACTTGAAAAGGTTCAAGAACCACAAAATGACACGCATGTTGAGAAATTGTCTAATGACCTAGACAAGAATTCAATAGGAGTTTCTGGTCTTTCCTATGATGAAGATTTCACTTTGAGGACAATCTTTAGCTAGTGAAAGCATTGATAGAATTGATGTAGTAATGCAAAATTAATTATCACAACTAGTGGAAGACCAAGCAATGGTTGCAAAAATCCCTTCAAAAGAAGTTCATGTGGATGACACTTCTAAGGGATTTCAAAGTCCAGGACCATCCAACACAAGATAATCTTTTCATGATCAGAATACTCAGATCAGTTAAACGCATGGTAACAACCTTCGTAAGTCTACTAGGATTCATCGGTGACTAGAATGACTAAACCTCCTTGTGGAGGTTCAATCGTTACTGTTGAGAACTTATTCTTGGCAATAATTACTTTTTTAGTAGTTTGCCTTTATTCGGCCCAAAATATATTAGACCTCTAGATTTTGTTTCCTAGATTGTGTCCAGGACTTTATTTAGTTTCCTTGATTATGTTTAGAATTTATTTTACTTGCTTACCAAGTTTAGGACTCGAGAATTGTCTATTTAAGACAAGATATGACAAGACTTGAAGACACGACTGGTCGAAGATTTCTTAGCACTCTAAGAAATCATCCCCGCAATAGTACGGAGTCGATTGTAGAGTGGTAAGTTTTCCCGAGTCGTGTCTCCCAAGGATAGATATTATCGGCGGGCAGTGTTTTTAGTCACTCTCTTATTGATCTTAATTAAACTAATCTACTCCTAAGAAAACATTAAGTCATTGGTTTGGTTTGAGTTTTATACTAAAGTTTGAATTGAAATGAAATTTAAAATTACTAACTAATGCAAAGGTTAAAGAGAATTAGAAGCTTGCTTGAAATTATTAATTCTAATGACATTAATTAAACACTAATTAAAAGCCCTAAATAAATTAAGAGTAGTGGATCAATAAAAGCTTGCAATTAAAAGAGAAGACATGGAGAGAAAATCAAAGCATTTGAAATTGAGAAAAGTCAAAGGCTTTTAAATAGAACAAGACAAATTACCAAAGAGAAAAGTCCATTTGGATTTTGACAACAAAGTGTTTGTTTAACTAAAACAGGTAAGAAGCTTGAAAATGAAAGCATTCATGTAGTTTTGGAAGAATAAGAACAAACTAAAATCTAGAAATTAGAAATTGAAGAACAATGAAAAGAAATTAACACAAACTAAAGGTTAATAACCAACACAACAACAAGAAAAATCATTCAGGAACAAAGCATAACAATGAAGGGAAATAAAACTACCAATTGCATTAAGCACCAAACAAGAACTTCAAATGTAGATTACAACCTTCAAAAGCAAATATCAATCTTCAACACAATTAAAGCCACAAATGAAGGAGTTGTCACCCTCTCCAACACTTGCTAACTAATACTAACCTAACTTAACTAACTACTAAGCTAGCTAAACTACACTAAACTAAAGATTATGAACTAGGGTTTATTATTGCAAGGAAGGGTAGAGTCTTGGAGTAGATGGAACAAGTCCAAAACAACCAAGGAAGGATAAGGTTGTTAGGGGAGAGTTGTGGGGTTTATATATAAATGGCAGAGGCAAAAAAGTCAAAATGGGCTAAAAATCCCGAAATTTTCTGCGACGCAGTCGATCGACTGAAAGGCAGTCCATCGACTGGCAGTCTATCGACTCCTTCATCCTCGAACGGCCGAACTTTCTGCCGAGCAGTCGATCGACTGACAAATATACAGAATCAGCTTTTGATGTATTCATATGAAATTTAGCCCTTCCTCTTGGATTTCATTTGGCGTTTGATTTGTGTCGTTTAGAATTTATTTCTGAGAGTTATGGGCTCCGCACCAAAACCTTCCATAAGCGAGGCCACGACGAAATGTCTCCACTTAAAGCTGCTTTTTACCATTCTTAGACTCAAAATTTGGGCTTGTTGTAAACACAACAGTTTTAGACATTTTCCTCAGCTTTCCAATGATATAAGGTGGAGGCAAATGGCATAAGTGGTTTTGGAGTTATTCTTATATTACGACAACTGATATATCCACCGAGCGAATGCGTGGGGTGACAATGAATATGGCCACATTTCTCATCATTTCCGGTCGATCCTAGCACTAATAATATGTCGAGGCTTTTCAGTGAATTCCTCGGGTGTGAATCATCTTCTGGCCTCGTCTCGGGCCCACTTTGACCAAAGTTGACCTTCAAAACAAAAACTAAGAAAATATAAGTAAAACTAATAAAAACAAAAAAAACACTACAAAACCTAAAAAGATGCAAAATATGTCAAGTGGACTCCAAAACCATATAAATACAAGAAAATCATGCATAAATGAGCCCAAAAATATCATAAAAATACGTACAAAAATGTGCAAATAAACCACCCCACTCTTAAAATGATTGCTTGTCCTCAAGAAAACTAAATCTGGAATTAAGAAACTACCTCCGGATGATCCTAAACTAATGCACAAAAACCTAATTCGAGACGTGTCATGCTATGATGCTCTTTAGCTTGATGAAAAGTGACGATAAATAAGCGTTGACAATGAAAGTTTAGATCGACTCCCGAAACCTAAAAGTACTAGGTGACCCTCCAAGTCGGTCCCCTCGTCCTTGCCCCGGCTAAGGTCTATCCACATTCGAACCGTTAATCGGCTCCCTAGCCTCAATCATCAACAACTCTCTTTTACAAATAAAATAGACAAATGAAAGAGAGAAATGTGCAAGTGTTGCACGTTTATTACTTAGTAACTTCAAGGATTTATAACGTATCCTTGTTTATTCATCATCATAATATTTTTTTTTCTTTTTATTACATTTGTCTTCTTTTTCTCTTTTTTTTCTTTTCATTTTTTTCTTTTTCTTTTTTTTTATGTAATACAAAGAGGTTAAAAAGGCTCCAATCAATTGTTGCTACTAGCAACTTACACATATTTTCGATCGAGCACATGGAGCAATTAACGACTCCAAAATACAAAACAAAAACCCTATAGAGAGTGTTCGATGACGAGGCTAGTTGAGGCACTAGTTCTTAATTGAGCTCAAGGATAGCACGAAGCTAAAGCCAAACCAAGTTCCCAACATATCAAATTACCTAGGTACACTAAATCCGATCGAAATTCTAAACTTCCTAATCAAATCATCAAAACCGCATCACTTCGCCAAGGTTCCAAGCAATATAACACACATACTTCTAAATTTCCATATTGAGGCATACGACGAGGCATTCTACCCACTTTTTATTTCGATTTTTAGGATAGTTAGCTAGTTTAATTGCTTTATTTCCATTCCCTTTTATTTTTCAAAGCATGAAACACCTTGAATCCTTCAATCGAATCAATTTCCGATAATACCAAGCCATGAACCCGTTGATATATTTCAACACCACGAAAAATATTCTAATAAAATGGCGCCGTTGCGACTCGTCTTGGTTAAGGCTTTCGATTTTCTTGTAGTTTCATTGTGTGTTTAGCTTCTTTGTTATTTGACGTTTTTGTTATGTTAGGTACTTGTAGCTTTGGTGGATACATTCCCGACATGGGAGGGCATGGTGCAAACCATGTCGGGAATGAGATGATGTATAATGGCCTTGGCAACGTGGGAGGGCATGATGCAAACCACGTTGCCAATGGTAGTTTTGGTTATGGGCAACCCGACGTGGAAGGGCATGTTGCAAACCATATCGGGTTTGATAGTTTCTCGAGCGTGAATTGTTATGCAGCTCCATATTCCTATCCGAACGTGCAAGCCCCAACTTCCAGCTCGTATGGCTATGGTGCTCCACAACATTATCCGACTATGTCGAGCCCAAATCCCAGACTATATGATGGTTCTCTCCCTTCCAATTTCGATTATGCCCCTTTTGGTGCCACCAATGGCACTCTTGATCCCGATCCGTATGCGTACTTCGGAGGTTTGAGCTCCAATGACGAAAATGCCTCTCCCCCCTTTGATATTCCAGTGCATGCTCCTATTCCGCCCTCCGATCCAACTCTCTTGGCCATTTTGCAACATTTGCAAACACTTTCCATCACGTTGGCTTCGTTCGATACTAAAATTAATACTTTCGAAGCTACACTAGTGCAAATGGAAAGTGATGTGAGTATGTTGAAGCAAGCGAACAAGGAATACGAATTGCCAAGCTAACCTTCGCATCCTCTTGCGGTCACGGTCATTGGAAATGGTGGGGTGATTGATAATACGGTTTTTCCGCCGTCCGAGGTGGAGGTGGTTTCTATTATGAGTATTCTTCCTCTTCCCGATTCTACCCTTCCTAATTTTGCAAAGAATATTCTCGATACCCTTATACCCTATCCATCAAGCTTCTCCTTCTAGGTTTGCTCACGCATGGACGTGGCCTAAGATTCGAACGAACAAGCTTATATGGAGGATATGTACCATGAGGGGTAGGTTGGCCCGGACGTTGATATTGAGGATTGTTGCGATTGATTGGAGAACCGGAGTGGTTGAGAGAGTTATCCCTTTGAATTTGAGTTTTGATGAAATGGTGAGAACCGAGGATTGGAGGTTGTTGTGGGAAGGCTTAATGTTCGTACTCGCCGAGAGTGAGTGGGTGAATCCCATTCACATTGTGTCAAAGGAGGGGAATGGAGAATTGTTGGACATGAGGGCTACGACGAGATGGAGGATGTTGATCGATTCTAAGAAGTTTAATGCGGCTACCAAGAGAGATCATTTCCCTCCCTCGTTTGTTGATCAAAGGTTGAAGAAGCTAGCTGACCATTACTCCTATCGTTTGTTTGATGAGTCATCGGGTCACTTGAAAATCACCATCCCACCCGAGGACCTAGCCGAGATGAGCTTCCATTGCCCGTTTGGAACGTTTGCTATTTGGTGGATCTTATATGAGCTATGCAATGCGCCAAAGACGTTTCAAATAGTGGATCCTCCCGACAAGGAGGAGATTGTGTTGGTGGATCCTCCCGTTATCTTCCCGCCTTGACACAAAAGGGGGTACGTCGAGCTAATGACGTAAAACAAGCGCTTCTTGGGAGGCAACCCAAGTTCTTCTCGTTTATTTCTTTTATTTTCTTTCTTTCTTTCTTTCCTTCTTCTTAAAATGAAAATCCAAAAGCATTTGAAAAATTGAAAACTAAAAATATATATTTTCGAGTTGTCTTTTGGTTCTTTGGTCTTTAGTATCGTTTTGTTTGGGTTTATGTACATATTTTCTTGTGTTTTTGAATTTTATGTGATTTTATTTTCTAGGTTTGGTTTTCCGACTTCAACCTTGGGCGATTTGATAAGTTAGTAGCATTCATGAAACCGGGAGATACTAGCCATGCTCGATTTTTGCTTGGATTGTATAGATGCCTAGGTGGACCCCACCGAGCTCGACCAAAACTCGCTCGGTGAAGGAGGTTTCTATTCCCCCTCCTTTACTTGGTTTTCATTAAAATGCGGGTAATGCATGGTTTAAGTGTGGGGTGGGTAGGTGGTTAGGGTCCCGGTTTTTGTCGAAAAGCATGATTTGTCTTTCTTAACTCGAGCCTTGGAGAAGTGACGCATTCTTGGCGAAGTGACGCTTACTATTTGCGCATTTATATGGTTGAGTCGATTTTTGTGTCGTTCGTGTCTTTATTACATGTTTAAGCAACTCCACATGCTTGGAAGTTTGAATAGTTTACTTGTCGGGTTTTTGCATGTTTATGGCCTCTTGTGTAAAGAGTTAAATTTTTGTGCTTCGTCCAAAACCCGCCTATATATATAATCAACATTTTCTCGTGAAAAGATTGTAAAGCTCTAAAAAATCTTTGGATTTTGATCTCAAATTCGGTGCAAACTAGTGATTAGCGTTGTGTGATTTATCGGCTTGCTTGCATTTTTATGGAAATTGCATTGAGGAGGTTTGATTTTGCTCATATATGATTGAATTTGAAAATGACCTCGAGGCACATATATCACCCTTGTTCCGGACATATCCATATATGTAAGCTACTTAAAAATTCCAAATGATCCCCCTAAAGCCTTTATCCCGTTTCTTGTTAGCCGAGCTTGATTTTAGCTCTTGTATCTTCGTAAATTGTGAGGTGGGAGAGTTTATTGTTAGTTGACGAGAGATGTGTGGGAAATAAATTGTGGGTTTCGGATTTTGAGTTCTTTATACAAAAAAATAAATAATAAAAGTCCAACACAAATCACTAAAAGTGATAAAGCGTGCATTCAAGCGAAAAGCCTAATTCAAAAAAGGCTAAATTTAGTAAAAAGAAGCAAATTCAAAAAGTTTCGAAGTGTTGTGAAATAAAAGTCGGGAAAGCGTGTGGCGAATGAAAGGGTTTCGAATGAAGGTTTGGTAATTTGACAAGGGTGAAGCGATCATAAGCTTCGGGTTTTAGAAATTAGGACTTTGTGTGTTATTGATCGCGTTTGATCGTGTGTTAGCCACTATATCCAAATATTCCACACCTTACCAAAGAGCCAACATTACAACCCATAATAAAGACCTCCTTCGATTCTTATTTGGTCATGTATTATGAGCAATTTTGAGCGTTCGATTTGTGAAATCTTGACAAGGTGCATGTATTGACCGGATTGAGCGTATACGTGTCCCATATCAAACACCTGAGCGAATTGAGTGAACACCCTTAAGATTCCGTTTGTTAGGAAGTCATCGATTTGGATTACATTTCAGAAAGAGTAATACGAGCAATGCTTGACGATAGCGAGTCTATGTTGATATTTCCATCATATAAATAAGGATAATAACAAGGGTTTCACGTTTCACATGATGTTCATTGCGTGTGCACTCTCGATTCTTTTCGTTATTCGAGGACGAACAAACCGAGATAAGTGTGGGGTAGTTGTTTTGCATGTAATTATTGTGTTTTTCCTCGTGTTTTTAGTTAGGGTTTAGCGTCGTGTCTAGTAGTTTTGAGTCGTTTCTCGTTAGGTTTTAGGACTTTTCTCGTTTATTTTCTTTTTGGCTTGAAGAGTACAATATGTGAGATATATGTGCTATTTTTGGGTTGTTAAGCTCAAAATCTTGTTTTGTAGGTGGCTAAAAGGATTATATTCTCTCGGCGGATGATTTGGATCGGAAAATGAGAAATTCGACCCGAAAGCATCCAGGATCGACTGCAAAGCCAGAAATCGACTGCCGGATCAACTGAAAAGCCCCGAGATCGACTGTCGGGCAGAGGCCAACGTCTTGCAGCAGAGCAATCGATCAACTGCCCTTTAGTCGATCGACTGGCAGTCGATCGACACCCCCTGCAGTCGATCGACTGCAACGCTGAGGGCTGCGGGAATATTGGTGTTTTTGACATTTTTGCCCCTACAAGCAACTATATAAAGCCTACATCTTGCACCTATGAGGATACCACTCCCCCCCAACCCAAGCTAGGGTTTGGGATCAAATTACTCTCAAGCTCTTGGATAATCTTCTCTTTCGTAGGTTTTAGATTTAATTTCAAGCTTTTATGTAATTTCTTTTCCTAGATTAGATTTAATTCCAAGCACCTCCTTGGGTTTCTAAGCCTAAGAAGAATCCAAATACTCCTTTGGATTGTTACTTTTGATGCAATTACATTCAAGATTTGTTTCATTTCTTAATTCAAGTAAGTTTCCTTTCAATTTCATGTTTTATGCTTTATTTCCATGCTTTGTTCTTCATTTCCATGTTTGTTCTTCAGGTTATGCCTTTTGTTTTAGCACTTTGAATTCAAGTTAGATCTTAAGAATTGGATATGGAATCTAGATGAGTTACACATCTAGATCATAGATCAAGTCTTAGATCATCTTGATTTTGAGTTGTTCTTGTGCTTTATTTGCAATTTTATTTTCATGCATAGTTTTAAGTTAAATCTTATATCTACTCTTTGTTGCTTGTTATTTTCTTTAATGTTTTAAACTTTGACGTTAATTCTCATTGCTCTTGCTATTTGTGCTTTCAATTTTTGATTATTTGCATTATTTAGGATTTTATGCATAGTTTTACCTTGTACATGCATGTTTGTACTTGGTGAAATAATGCATTTTCTTGCTTATTTCCTTTATTGCTTTGCATTTCAATATTGAGGCATACGACGAGGTATTCTACCCACTTTTTATTTCGATTTTTAGGATAGTTAGCTAGTGTAATTGCTTTATTTTCATTCCCTTCTATTTTTCAAAGCTTGAAACACCTTGAATCCTTCAATCGAATCGATTTCCGATAATACCAAGCCATGAACCCGTTGATATATTTCAACACCACGAAAACTCTTCTAACAGTGACTGTAGCAACTTCTTCTCTCTCTACAAGCAAAATTTGAGCAGAATTTGGGGGGTTTTCAACAACTGATATATCCATCGAGCGAATGCGTGAGGTGACAATGAATATGGCCACATTTCTCGTCATTTTCGGTCGATCCTCGCATCAATGATATGTCGAGTCTTGTCAGTGAATCCCTCGGGTTTGAATCATCTTCCGGTCTCATTCTGGGCCCACTTTGACCAAAGTTGACCTTCAAAATAAAAACTAATAAAAAAACTAAGAAAATATAAGAAAAACTACTAAAAACAAATAAAACACTACAAAACTTAAAAAGATGCAAAATATGTCAAGTGGACTCCAAAACCACATAAATACAAGCAAAACACGCACAAATGAGATGCAAAAATATCATAAAAATACGTACAAAAATGTGCAGATCAATCACCCGCACTTAAAATGATTGCTAGTCCTCAAGCAAACTAAATCTAGAATTACAAAACTACCCCCGGATGATCCTAAACTAATGCATAAAAACCTAGTTTGAGACGTGTCATGCTACAATTCTCTTTAGCTTGATCAAAAGTGACGACAAAAAAGCTTTGACAAGGAAAGTTTAGATCGACTCCCGAAACCTAAAAGTACTAGGTAACCCTCCAAGTCGGTCCCCTCATCTTTGCCCCGGCTAAAATCTATCCACGCTTGAACCGTTAATCGACTCCCTACTAGCCCAGATCATCTACAACTCTCTTTGAAGAATAAAATAGAAAAATGAAAAAGAGAATGTGTAAGTGTTGCACGTTTATTGCTTAGTAACTTCAAAGATTTATCACGTATCCTTGTTTATTCATCATCATAATATTTTTTTTATTTTTTTTCTTTTTATTACATTTTTTTTCTTTTTCTCTTTTTTTTTTCTTTTCATTTTTTTTTCTTTTTTTTTATATACTACAAAGAGGGTACAAAGGCTCCCATCACTTGTTGCTACAAGCAACTTACACATATTTTCGATCGAGCACATGGAGCAATTGACGACTCCAAAATACAAAACAAAAATCCTATAGAGAGTGTTCGATTACGAGGCTAGTTGAGGCACTAGTTCCTAATTGATCTCAAGGACAGCAAAAGTTAAAGCCGAACAAAGCTCTCAACATATCAAATTACCTAAGTACACTAAATCTGATCGAAATTCTAAACTTCCTAATCAAATCATCAAAATCGTGTCACTTCGCCAAGGTTCCAAGCAATATAACACATATACTTCTTGAATTATCACAAGCAAGCATACAAACAATCTTAACAACATAAGGCGAACTCTAACCACCCCAAGTTTAAAACCTAGCAATGTCCTCATTGCAAATTAAGCCAAAAAGCGGTAAAAAAGTGTAAGGGAAAAGAAAACGCCCCTATTCTCGAGCTTTGGATGACACGGCCATGCATAGTTCTCTCCGTGAGCCGAGGCAAGATATCTACAAGAAATGAACCAATAGGGGGTTGCAAAACAAGTTATATACAAAAAGCGGAAATCTTTTTGGGGTTTTTGGAATTTGTATTTTGTTTGGATTTATATATATATATATATATATATACACCCTTTTTTGTTTCTTTTTTTTTTAAATTGGGTTGCCTCCCAATAAGTGCTACATTAACGCCTATAGCTTGACGATTTATACAAGTGTCGCTATTCGGGATCCAAGAAGAGGTGGCGATCATGCCACTCCTTGGTGTTCTCTAGTAGACACACCGGGTGACAAAAATCACCAAGGTGAGCAAGTCGAGAAAGCCGGAAGATCAAAACAACAAAAGTACGGGCTTGCTTCGGAGGTCGGAAGATTGAGTAGTCGACCACCAAAACATGATCGTAGAAAAATGGGTAGACATACTCCTTCGTCTCCCAGACCACCATCTCCTCTCTCTCAACTTTAGTAGGTGTCATAGTCGGGCACGAGAGAGTAGTATCCAACGCATCCACCATTACCTCTTCCACCACCTCTTGTTCAAGTAGACAAAGGGCATCGGGTGGTGGTAGAAGAGGCTCGAATATCTCCACTTCCTCCAAAATCGGCACAATTTCATCATTCTCGCCAAGAGCGAGTGAACTCAACATTCCAAGTGCCGCCGGGAACCCCAAAGGTTACTACCCCACAAATTCCTCTACGACATCTTCAAGAAGCACGAAAGGGGTAACGCCCACTTCCGGCCCTTTCTCCTCACCCTCTAATTCCACCTCCTTACACACATCGTTCAAAAGACCATCAAAACTTGAAATTCCATAAACCAAAGTGGGGTCCACCACACAAAGATGGGCATCTCATCAACACAAGGTTGTTTTAGCTCGTCCACATCGTTGGAAGTTTTCTCTATTTGAGTCTCCATGCGAGAAAGGCATTCATCCATTTGTCGAATCGCCTCCACGAGCTCGGATGAGAGAGGCTCAAAGTTCAGGAGTTAGGGCACAGACAATTCTTGAGAAAGTGTGGCTTAAGGATCATCGCTCCAAGTATACGAACTTGAGGTGGGTAGATCGTAAAAGTCGTAACTCCAAGAATATGAATCATGAATTGGTGGAGCATATGTGTCAAATCTCGGGTAGGAAGAACGTGGAGCGAGTGGAGTGATCGACGAATTCTCGACGCGCTAGTTTCGGAATCCGTCTCCGCAAGAGTACGGAGCCGGTTGTAGGGCGGCGAGTTCTTCCCGAGTCGTGTCTCTCGAGGATGGATGTTATCGGCTTGTCGGTTTCTTAATTGTTCTTATCGTCGGTTTATACGAAACTAATTTAACCTAAGAAAGCGGTAGTCATTGTTCGGTTTTAAGTTTTATAACTAAGATTTAAATTAAAATATAAGATTTAAAAACATTAAAACATTTAAAAGAAATTAAAGCTTATATTAAAAACGATTCAATCTAAACTAATTAACTATTAAAACTTAATAATCTGAAATTAAGGAAAATGGAGGGAAAATTAAAGTCAAGCTTATTTGAATAAGTCAACAAAATTAACTTAGCATTAATTAAAAGTTTTAAAAAGGAAGATCTTATAAAAATTCTACAAACTTAGAAATTGATTAACAACTAGATAACTTAAAAGCATAAGTTCATAAGCTAGAAAGCTATAAAATGAAAATAAGAATTTTGAAGGAGAAAAGCTTGAAAGCTTGAAGGATTCTTCACAAAAGCAATCTAAATCAAAGCTTGAACAACTTAGCTAATGATGATCTAAAGCTTAACTAATCTATTACTAATTAACTAATTTATGGGAATTAAAATTGATCACAATGAAAGGAGAAATATCTTCTGGTATTGATGGAGCTTCCTTGGAGAAGAAAGTCCCCAGCTGCAAGTTGCCAAATTGAAAAGACGTCTGATTACTTATTCCTTTAAAATTTATACTTTTCAGTCGATCGACTGAAAAGGTAGTCGATCGACTTGCAGTCGATCGATCATGTCGGCAGTCGATCGACTGCGATGTCAAAAATGACCTGAAGCCATGGAATCCAGTCGATCTTGAGGGGTCCAGTCGATCGACCGCAGTCGATCGGACAAGTAGGCAGTCGATCGACTGAACATCCAGTCGATCGACTGGATTCCAGCGCCCGGCTCGATTTCTCGTTCTTTTCACGTCCGCTGGTTAATCGAGCCTCGTCCGTTGTGCTTCCTTGCTTGTCCATCCATTCTCGAGTCGAGTATCAATTATCCCAAATGAGCGCGGGCCCCGCTTGGACGTCCTACGGCCAAACAAAAAACAAAATAGTGAAAAACTACGAAAACTAATAATAAAGCGTACAAAAATACGAAAACCTAGAAATAACGAAAAACGGCCAACTCGACTCCTAAAACACCTAAAAGCAAG
>BMAC01000071.1:297053-353867 GCA_014905375.1 Phtheirospermum japonicum
ATGATACGCGATGTTGGTCAAGAATCCTTTCATGAAGCACATGTGCACGACATCTTGAAAAGTGATTCCAAGACACCATTGTATCCAGGGAATAAAAAATTCACTCGCTTATCGGCAGTGTTAAGACTAGTCAACATTAAGGCAAGAAATGGATGGAGTGATAAAGGCTTCACCGAATTACTTGAACTATTGAAGGAGATGCTTCCAGAAGAAAACACTTTGCCTAGCCGCCACTATGAGGCAAAGAAGATATTATGTCCGATGGGTATGGAATACAAGAAGATACATGCTTTCCGTAATGATTGTATATTGTATCGAAAAGAGTTCGAGTCAGTACGGATTCTTTGATCCTCAATCCATACAAAATATGGGCAATAAGAAACAGGAAGCCACGCTGTACATCCTTAAACATATGCGGAAATCGGAAAAGCAGATATACTTAGGAGGATACCACCATGAGTAAGTACTCCTTTATTCTTGTTTGCAAACTTGATCTTGTCACCTATTCTTAGGACAAAAGTGGAATAGTTATCCCATTATTTAATTTTGATACTTGATTTTACATTAAATATAATATAATTAGCTTATCTCTTTTGATATTTATTGTATTTGTTGTATAATGGTTTCCGAAATACAGGCAACAATGGCAACTTCTTGTGATTGTACCTAAACAAGGGATTGCTGTGTGGTTTTGTTCACAGCACCGTAAGCCCGACAACGACATCAAATTAATAGTACAAAGGTACACTTTTAATTTATGACACATTCACTTGTATTGTAAATTTAAACCCATGACACGCTTATATTTCTTTTAAACAGTGTTGTGACACCATTCAAAGTGTTGGATGGTAAGCACACGAGTAAATCCAAGCAAGTTGTTAACTGGATTTACCCCAAGGTAATTACGATTCTAAATATTCATTAAATTAGTGTATTCATTATATTAGCCAAGTAGGTATTTAAATTTTAATTCTCTTACAGTGTAATAAACTACGCGAAGGTTGGGAGAGTGGGTATTATGTCATGCTCTGGATGTTGACCATTGTTCGAGTAGGTATCAAGGAAGATTGGCAGAAGGTAATATATATTGCTTATATATTTTTTAATAAGTTAGCTTTTAATGCTAGTAGCCTAATTAAAATTATTGTGTCATCACAAATCACAATTATTTTAAGTTATTGCTTAATAAACTTGGTTTCATTATTTTTTGATATGCTGAAAATATTATATAATTAATCGCAGATATTTGGTGAGAGCGACTCTTTTTCTCAAGAGAGTATCGAAGAAGTTCAAGCTCAATGGTCGAGATATTTTCTTGAAACTCAAAATAAATGAGTTTTCTGTAAGGTTTTAATTATATACTTGTGTTTGTTTGATAACTAGAATATGTGTGCACTTTGAGTTTATTTTGACTTGGTGTGGAGAATTCGAACAACGGATTGATGTTGTTTGTTTGTTTGATCTATTCGACTTTTAGAACTATGATGATAATGAATGATGTTGGTTGTTTGATGTATTCGACTTTTAGAACATATGATAATGGATGTTCGATGTGAATTTGGGATTTATTTTCAGCTTTTACAATTTATTTTTGAAATGAACCCACCAAAAAAACTGCTGTTGCAGTTGTTAGACATGTTTAACGTCGGTTTTACAGAAACCGACGTCCTACATTCGACATCGGTTTTTGGCGATTTCACGTCGGTTTTTCAACCGACGTCTTAGCCACCGACGTGGAATGTCACGTCGGTTTTGGAGACCCGACGTGACATTCCACTTCGGTTTTTCATGAATCGACGTGACATTCCACGTCGGTTTTCCAAGAACCGACATTACAATCCACGTCGGTTTTGTCATGAACCGACGTGCCTTTCCACATCGGTTTTTATGAACCGACTTGGAATCTCACGTCGGTTTTTGTGAAACCGACGTAACATTTCACGTCGGTTTTTCATGAACTGACGTGGAATGTCACGTCGGTTCATGAAAAAACCGACGTGGATTTTCACGTCAGTTTTCAGAAAACGACGTGACTTTCCACGTCGGTGGCTAAGACGTCGGTTGAAAAACCGACGTGAAATGGTCAAAATAACCGACGTGAAAAGCCAGTTTTGTAGTAGTGTCTCAACACACCATCTTTTCCGATTTTGTACATGTGAGGGTCATCCCAATAATACTCTCGGCACTTGGAGAGAAACCTTCTCTTCTCATGATGAGATAGGCTAGGGCGGAGTACTTCACTAGCAAGGTAGTTGGCGATGTCGGCATACCATGGTGCGGTAGAAACGACAAATAAGTTCTCATGCKCAAGATYCTCTCCAATTAGCTCCCTTTCTCCGGTTGGTGCCTCGAGGCGAGAGAGATGATCAGATACAATGTTCTCGTACCCCTTTCGGTCCTTGATCTCCACATAGAACTCTTGAACCAAGAGTATCCATCGGATGAGCCTAGGCTTTGCTTGAGCCTTGTTGAAAAGATATCGTAACGCCGCATGGTCACTATGCACAACAACCTTCGAACCAATGATGTAGGCTCGAAACTTTTCAAGCRAAAAAATGACGGCAAGGAGCTCTTTCTCGGTAGTCGTGTAATTCTTTTGGGCGTCATTGAGCATTAGACTCGCATAATAGACTACCTGAAGAAGCTTGTCCACTCTTTGTCCCAAGACAGCCCCCACCGCTCCGTTTGATGCGTCGCACATTATTTCAAACGGGAGGGACCAATCCGGGGCCACCACCACGGGAGCCGAGGTCAAGTTTTCCTTTAACGAATCGAAAGCCAATCGACAAGCATCATCAAAAACGAACGGGCCATCGGCACTCAGCAAATGGCACAAAGGATGGCTAAGTTTTGAGAAATCCTTGATGAACCGTCTATAAAACCCCGCGTGACCAAGAAAACTTCGAAGTCCCTTCACGTTGATTGGGGGCGGGAGATTTTTAATCACGTCGACCTTCGCCTTGTCAACTTCAATTCCCTTGGACGACACTACATGGCCCAAAACGATCCCACTTCTCACCATGAAATGGCTTTTCTCCTAACTCAGGGTTAGGTGATTCTCCACGCACCTCTCCAAGACTTTTGACAAATGATCAAGACATTCGTCGAACGTGGAGCCGTAAACCGAAAAATCATCCATGAAAACCTCCATGTACTTGTCAAGCATGTCGGAGAAAATCGAGAGCATACAACGTTGGAAAGTAGCGGGCGCGTTAAACAAATCGAAAGGCATACGTCGGAAAGCATAGGTGCCAAAGGGGCACGTGAACATCGTCTTGGATTGGTCCTCCGACGAGATAGCGATTTGATAGTATCCGGACAATCTATCGAGAAAACAATATGAATGATGCCCCGTGAGCTTGTCCAACATTTGGTCAATAAACGGAAGCGGAAAGTGGTCCTTCTTTGTGGAGGCATTGAGCTTTCGAAAGTCTATACACATTCGCCAACCGGTGGTTGCACGGGTCATTACACGTTCGCCCCTTTCATTCTCGATTACGGTTATCCCGCTCTTCTTCGGCACCATGTGGACTGGGCTTACCCATTCACTCTCCCCGACCGAGAATATCAACCCTTCGTCCACGAGTTTCAATATCTCGTCTTTCACAACCTCCATTAAGTTCGGGTTTAGTCGTCGCTGGCTCTGCCTCGATGGTTTCACCCTATTGCCTTTTTGTTCTTCTTGAACATGTCCACCAATCGTGCCTCGTCTCTCGGAGAAATCTCGGCGTAGATGATCACGGGTTTGGCCTCTCCGCTTTCCAAGTAAATGTATTTGAGATGGCTCGGGAGGGTCTTGAGCTCCGGTTTTTCCCAAAGGGGTGATTCTACGCTTGATAACTCAAATATTTCCTTAACCCCCTCTGATCGAAGCGCTCGCCACTCCTTGTCCTCGACATCCTCGTTCACAATCTCCTCAGCGGCTTCCTCCACTAGTTCTTCTATTGGGTCGATCATAGAACAATCGGCATGAAAGGAGGAAGGCGGAACGGTTCCCAAGTCATGGATCGAGAAATTTACCGTATCGCCCAAAACTGAGAAAGACAACTTCCCGTTTTTCACATCGATCAAGGTGTTCGTCGTGGTCATGAAGGGCAGCCCGAGTAAGATAGTATGTTCTCGGCCTTCGTTGCTCACTTCTCCGACGTCCAATATCACAAAATCCACCGGCACAATGAGGCTCCCGACTTGTACCAACACATCTTCGACCACGCCCTTCGGGTATCGRAMARATCGATCGGCCAGTTGTRAACACATMCTCGTCTCCTTGAGATCGCCCAACTCCAATTGTTTAAAGATAGAGTAGGGCATCAAGTTGATTCCAGCGCCGAGGTCTAGCATGCCTCGTGTCTCCTTTCCATTTCCGAGGGTTATCTTGATACAAAAGCTCCCTGGATCACCTTCTTTATGTGGGAGAGAATTGCTATATGCAATGCTTGCAGCGTTCGAGATGCAGATCTTTTCATTCTCCTCGAATCGGCGCTTCTTAGACGTTAGTTCCTTGAAGAACTTCATGTATGCGGGAATGTTTCGGATAATGTCGAGCAAAGGCAGGTTTATGTTGACCTTCGATAACATCTTGTACAACTCGAGAAACCGATCGTCTTGCTTCATCGGGTGGACGCGGCTCGGGTATGGGATCGGAGGTCGGTAAGGTGCCGCGGACTTATGTAATCCCCCGTCAGCCTGAGACCCCTTAGCTTCACCACTAGAGAGTGATGTGGGAGAGCTAGGAGCGGCTACGGGCTCGCTCGACTCGGGAATAGCACGATCGTCTTTTACACTCGTTGAAGGTCCGTCGTAGGGTAGGGCGACTTTATTGTCTACCACCTTGCCACTTCGGAGGATGGTCACGGCTTGAGCTTGAGCCGGTTGACTTGGTAGCTTATCCTTGTCCCGTGCTCTTTTTAGTTCGTTGACGTCCGTAGCTATTTACCCCATTTGCGTCTCCAAACTCAAGAGTCGTTTGCTTAGCTCGGACAAGACGGATTYGAGGTTTGATTRYCGCGKTGTTGGATGGTCTTGGSGAKCCGGGAAYGGCGCTTGAGGAGGCGRAAAAGGTGGWCGAGCGGCATATGGGATTTGAGGGCGCGGTGGWTGAGCTTGTTGTGCCATCGGGGCTTGAGAACGATGTTGGTGTGTTTGAAAACCGGGTGGCATTAGAGCTTGGGACGYGTCCCYRTATCTAAAGTTAGGATGGTCCCTTCGTAGATATGGAGCTCCGTGTCGATAGGCTTGATAACCTTGAACCGCATAAGCTTGCTCGTCAAATCCGCTCGGTTGCTCATAAGCTTTCGGGCACGCAATTGCTCCATGACCCTAAATGCCACACGAGGGGCAAATCTCCATCAAATTCGGGAATGGTTGCGGTTGAATGAGGGAGGCTATTTGGCTTTCTAGCCCGGCGATCTTACGGGCCCACTCGGGTTCGACACTTGTCGAGACCTCTTTTACGTTCTCCTTCCGCTCCAAGATATTCATGCGTTGATCATCGGCGTCCATGTTTACAAAGATATCGTATAATTCCCTCGTTGAGCGGCCGTCTAAATTCCCTCCAGCGGCATTGTTCACCATGCGCTTCGATGCGAATGCCAATCCATTATAGAAAAACTGATTTAAGAAGTCGCCGGTAAACCGATGGTGTGGGCACTTAGTAAGGTACCCTTTGAATCGCTCCCATGCCTCGTAGAAAGTTTCGTCGCTCGCTTGTCAGAACGAGGCAATCTTAGCTCTAAAGTCGGCCGTCTTCTCTTGAGAATAGTATTCTTCCATGAATCGTTCGGTGACCATATCTCAGTTGGTAAGGGAGTCAGACGGCAATGTCATGAACCAATCCACGGCCTTATCTTTCATCGTGTACGGGAAACACCTCATTTTGATTTGGTCGATATGAATCCCTTAGCGCGGAAAGCTCGACACCGTATATGAAAAAACTCGTAGGAATTGCAGGGAATCTTAGTTCGGTAAGCCATGGAACGTAGGTAGTCGATTCAAGTCTATCTGCCACAAGTCGTATTCGAGAGCCTCGGGGCTCAATCGAATACAAGAGGAGAAATCGCCCATGTATGGCCTCGACACTTCCTTTATACTGTTGGTAGGGCCCCCGTCGGGAGTGGCGAAAGGGTGTCCTCCGATATCACGAGCGGCATAAGGATTTTCGTTGACGGCGGGCACTCGTGGATAGTCTTGAGGTATCGGATTTCGGAATTGAGGCACGGGCCCGGTCGGATGCGGAAATCGAGGCTCGTGCGTGTGAGGGGCGTAGTGTGGACCTTGATGAAATTGTCTCGGGACTTGGAACGGCGGTTGATATGGGAACGGTGGCCCTTCGATTATCGGGCCTTGGTAAGGCGTCCCGTGAAACTGAGTGTTCAAACTTTGGGGGTCTTGGTTCGTAAACCATTTCCCCCTTGGTCGAACGTCGTCGCAAAAACTGGATGTGGGTCTTGATGAGTCGCCGCTTGAGGTGACGGCGCGGGGCCGGTCGACACTGGTGGAGGCGGGACCCCTTGGTTGTCGTGGGCAGGGGCAAGGGGTGTCGGGTTTTTAAACAGAGTGGCCATGTTTTGCTCTTCTATCGACGAAGATAATAAAGGAGGCAACGGGACGTTGGGCGTGTCTTGCCTTGAAGCGGCTCGTGTGTCTCGTCGCAACCTTTCGGGGTTAGGCAAGAATGGAGTCAACTCYTGTCTGAGCGATCGTCTACCTTGCATACACAACAACGACAAAAGATCACGCGTATCGAATGTAAAACAATTATCTAACTACTTATTCACAATGACAATAGGAACAAATAAGAACGCCATTGGCATTAATCCAACCCCGGCAATGGCGCCAAATTTTTGATCGACGAATTCTCGACGCGCTAATTTCGGAATCCGTCTCCGCAAGAGTACGGAGCCGGTTGTAGGGCGGCGAGTTCTTCCCGAGTCGTGTCTCTCGAGGATGGATGTTATCGGCTTGTCGGTTTCTTAATTGTCCTTATCGTCAGTTTATACGAAACTAATTTAACCTAAGAAAGCGGTAGTCATTGTTCGGTTTTAAGTTTTATAACTAAGATTTAAATTGAAATATAAGATTTAAAAACATTAAAACATTTAAAAGAAATTAAAGCTTATATTAAAAACGATTCAATCTAAACTAATTAACTATTAAAACTTAATAATTTGAAATTAAGGAAAATGGAGGGAAAATTAAAGTCAAGCTTATTTGAATAAGTCAACAAAATTAGCTTAGCATTAATTAAAAGTTTTAAAAAAGAAGATCTTATAAAACATCTACAAACTTAGAAATTGATTAACAACTATATAACTTAAAAGCATAAGTTCATAAGCTAGAAAGCCATAAAATGAAAATAGGAATTTTGAATGATCAAAACAACAACTAAGCAAAAATCAAACTTCAACACAAGATCAAGAGAAATAACATGGAAATAAAGCTATATTAATGGAAAGAGTTTACCAAATGTATGTGATTACACAAAAGCTTGAAGGAGAAAAGCTTGAAAGCTTGAAGGATTCTTCACAAAAGCAATCTAAATCAAAGCTTGAACAACTTAGCTAATGATGATCTAAAGCTTAACTAATCTATTGCTAATTAACTAATTTATGGGAATTAAAATTGATCACAATGAAAGGAGAAATATCTTCTGGTATTGATGGAGCTTCCTTGGAGAAGAAAGTCCCCAGCTGCAAGTTGCCAAATTGAAAAGACGTCTGATTACTTATTCCTTCAAAATTTCTGCTTTTCAGTCGATCGACTGAAAAAGCAGTCGATCGACTGGCAGTCGATCGATCATGTCGGCAGTCGATCGACTGCGATGTCAAAAATGGCCTGAAGCCCTGGAATCCAGTCGATCTTGAGGGGTCTAGTCGATCGACCGCAGTCGATCGTCCAAGTAGGCGGTCGATCGACTAAACATTCAGTCGGTCGACTGGATTCCAGCGCCCGGCTCGATTTCTCGTTCTTTTCACGTCCGCTGGTTAATCGAGCCTCGTCCGTTGTGCTTCCTTGCTTGTCCGTCCATTCACGAGTCGAGTATCAACTATCCCAAATGAGCACGGGCCCCGCTTGGACGTCCTACGGCCAAACAAAAAACGAAATAGTGAAAACTATGAAAACTAATAATAAAGCGTACAAAAATACGAAAACCTAGAAATAACGAAAAACGGCCAACTCGACTCCTAAAACACCTAAAAGCAAGCGAAACACACGCAACGTGATACAAAAACGATAGAAAAAATATGTACAAAAAGATGCAAATCATGGAGCATAAGAATCGCCAAAATTGGGATCATAAGAGTCACGAGGCGGTGAATAAGGATCCGCGCTCGGATTATGTGAATATGAAACCGATGGGGAATAAGAAGGGCTTGGGCCAAAATAATTAAAAGGATGGGCCCATTCTTGACCTCACGAATCATACGGGTCATCATAAATAAAGGGGACCCGATAGCTTGGCGGAGTGGTGTACGGATTTGGATATTCAAGAGTTTGGATATAAGGGTCATCATATGGCAAACTAGCTCGGTAGTTTTTCATCCTCGGTGGGATCAATCTAGCGGTCCGCGAGGTGATGATGTGGGCCGGGATGATGCTCATGGCGGAGACATCCTTCGATCGTCGTGTTTGTGGGTGGGCAGCATTGGATTGGTCATCAATCGCTCTCATTCGATCGATCGCCTACCTAGCATGCACAACACTCAACAAAGGATTACGGACATCGAATGTAAAATAAAAAAATCTAGTCTAACTACTAACTAAGATAACAGAGAAGTAATTAAAAACACCATTAGCCTTAATCTATTCCCCGGCAACGGCGCCAAAATTTGATTGAAGATTTCTTAGCAATCTAAGAACTCATCCCCGCAATAGTACGAAGTCAATTGTAGAGTGGTAAGTTTTCCCGAGTCGTATCTCTAGAGGATAGATATTATCGGCGGGCGGTGTTTTTAGTCACTCTCTTGTTAATCTTAATTAAACTAATCTACTCCTAAGAAAGCATTAAGTCATTGGTTTGGTTTCAGTTTTATGCTAAAGCTTAAGTTGAAATGAAAATTTGAAATTACTAACTAATGCAAAGGTTAAAGAGAATTAGAATCTTGATTGAAATTACTAATTCTAATGACATTAATTAAACACTAATTAAAAGTCTTAAATAAATTAAAACTAGTAGATCAAGAAAAGCTTGCAATTAAAAGAGAAGACATGGAGGGGAAATCAAAGCATTTGAAATTGAAAAAAGTCAAAGGATTTTAAATAGAACAAGACAAATTACTAAAGAGGAAGTCCCATTTGGCTTTTGACAACAAAGTTTTTGTTTAACTAAAAGAGGTAAGAAGCTTGAAAATGAAAGCATTCATGGAGTTTTGCAAGAACAAGAACTAACTGAAATCTAGAAATGAGAAATTGAAGAACAATGAAAAGAACACAACAGAAACCAAAGCTTAATAACCAACACAACAACAAGAAGAATCATTCAAGAACATAGCATAACAATGAAGGGAAAGAGAGATACCAATTGCATTAAGCACCAAACAAGAACTTCAAATCTAGATTACAACCTTCAAAAGAAAATCAAAATCTTCAACACAATTAAAGCCACAAATGAAGGAGTTGTCACCCTCTCCAACACTTACTAACTAAAACTAACCTAACTGAACTAACTACTAAGCTAGCTAAACTACACTTAGCTAAGGATTATCAACTAGGGTTTACTATTGCAAGGAATGGTAGAGGCTTAGAGGAGATGGAACAAGTCCGAAACCACCAAAGAAGGATAAGGTTGTTGGGGGAGAGTTGGGGGGTTTATATAGAGGTTGCAGGGGCAAAAACATCAAAATGGGCCAAAAATCCTGAAATTTTCTGCGACGCAGTCGATCGACTGAAAGGCAGTCTATCGACTTCTTCATCCTCGAACGGCCAAACTTTCTACCGAGCAGTCGATCGACTGACAAATATACAGAATCAGCCAACAATGTCTTCATATGAAGTTTAGGCCTTCCTCTTGGATTTCATTTGGCGTTTGATCTGAGTCATTTAGAATTTTCTTCCGAGAGTTATGGGCTCCGCACTAAAACCTTCCACAAGCGAGACCATGGCGAACTGTCTCCACTTAAAGCTACTTTTTACCATTCTTAGACTTAGAATTTAGGATTGTTGTAAACACAAGAGTTTTAGAAATTTCTATCAGATTTCCAATGATATAAGGTGGAGGCAATTGGCACAAGTGGTTTCTGAGTTATACTTGTATTACGACAACTGATATATCCACCGAGCGAATGCGTGAGGTTACAATGAATATAGCCACATTTCTCGTCATTTCTGGTCGATCCTCGCACCAATGATATGTCGAGTCTTTTAAGTGAACTCTTCGGGTTTGAATCATCTTCAAGCCTCATCCCGGGCCCACTTTGACCAAAGTTGACCTTCAAAACAAAAACTAAGAAAAAAACTAAGAAAATATTAGAAAAACAGCTAAAAACAAAGATAACACTATAAAACCTAAAAAGATGCAAAATATATCAAGTGGACTCCAAAACCACAAAAATACAAGCAAATCACGCACAAATGAGACGCAAAAATATCATAAAAATATGTACAAAAATGTGCAAATCAACGACTTTTTGACGCACGGATTTGAAGAAACAGGGCGACACAAATCACCGAGAAAGAACACAAGAAAGAAACATACTTAAAGCCATTGTCCAAGTTCAAGAAGGTCTTCAAATTTGCGTGACCAATGAAGAAGATCATCCTTCAAGGCCACAAGTATTTTAGTATCACGTGTTTGATACTATAGTTTTCATATATTACTTCATATCTTTTTGTATTGATCTTGAACAAAGAAAGTAATATAATTTTTGAGTTTGTACACCCAAGTTCACAAGTACTTTTACTTGGGAACTGAATTTAAATTGCTGTATTTATCTTTTATATTTTTGCTGCTTATTTTTATTAAACTCTTATTGATGTTAGTTTCAGTGATTGTAACACCAAAAGCAACATCAGTTACTGATACTTATTTCCAAGACCATAGACTTACATATTTACAATTGGCATCTAGAGCGGGTTACTTAACTTACTAAGTATTGATTCTTATTTGTTTAGGTGCTATGGATGCTCAAGGAAATCCACAGCCTCCGATCCTCAACGGAGAGAACTACTCTCTCTGGAAACAGAGGATGCACTGACATATAAATAATATCGATGAACGTGCGTGGAGAACCATCCTGGTTGGATGGGAAAGACCTCGTGTTACTGATGTTGAGGGTGACACCATCGACAAGAAAGAAATAGATTGGACTGCTGATGAGGTAGCCGCTTTAAACTGGAATTCCAAGTGCATCAACACCCTTTGTGGATATGTTGACTCAAGTTACAACAGAGTTATCAAGAAGTGTGAATCAACAAAGGATGCGTGGGACGCAATACAAAGGGTATGTGAAGGAACTCAGAGTGTGAAGAGATCTAGACTAAGAATGCTAACATCTACCTTCGAGGCAATGAGGATGGATGAAAAGGAGTCTATCATGGACTATGCCATGAGACTCTCATATATTGCAAACGAGTGCGGAGAGCTTGGTGAACTAGTAACAAACTCACGTCTTGTGGGAAAGCTACTCAGATCCATCTCACAGAAATTAAGTATTAAGGTGGTTGCCATAGAAGAATCCAAGGACACTGATGATTTAGATTTCAATGCTTTAGTTGGCTCACTCAAGACATTTGAGATGGAACATATTGGTTCCAATTCAAAAGAGAAGAATGTTTCTCTCTCCTCTAATGTTAACTCCGATAACCATGATGAAGACTTTGATTTGAAAGGGTTACTTAAAAAGATCGAATCTACCACACTTGAGGAAGAAGAAGTGTCTTATGTAAATCAACACTTCAATAAGTTCTTAAAGAAGAAAAACAACATTGGAGGATCAAGTACAAAGACCAAGTCGCAGGTGCCCACACCAAAGTTCTCTGGGCACACTCTTTCCAGGTCCAGTCCTCGCCTTCTGAATCTAGTACATCCAGCTCCCCAAATCCCCTCAGTGAAGTTCAATGTCATGAATGCAAAGGCTGGGGACACTATAAAAATGAATGTGCGAACACTCTAAAAAAAAGAGCATGATTGCTACAGAGTACACTGAAGATCATAATGATTCTAACTCATCTGAATTTATTCCAGCCTTATTCACTAATGTTGTGTGGGATGATGTCATCCGTGTTGGTAACACTGAAACCAAAACCTTGTGCCTAAATACAGAGGTTGATGATTCCCTTGACGAATATGAGAAGCTGAGCATCGAGCATAAGTAATTATTTGCTAGTTGGGGAAAACAAGTACTGAAGGTCAAGGATCTAATGATCGAGGTGGAGAAACTGACCAAGGAAAAGAATGATAAACTTGATATAATTGTCTGATTGGAGTCATCGCTCACCAAAAAGTATGTTGAGCTAATACGAGTGAAAACTGAGTTGAAGAAGGTTCAAGGAACCATCACAAAACTCAACAAGGGCAAGGCAAAGTTTGATGAAATTCTTGATATGAGTTTCCCAGAAACCTTGAGACATGGAATCAGGTACAAACTAAATTAGCCAACACTAGCATCAAACCAAGAACAGAGACCGACCAAACGCCACAAGAAGAGAAGAAGACAGTATGTGTGTAATCACTGTGGTGAACCAGGTCACATTCGACCTTTCTGTTGGAAGATTGTTGGCGAGAAAAGGTATTTTCAGAGGACAAGGGTGTCTGCTGAGTCCCATGATGGTTTCCATGTTAATAACACCAAAACCAACACCAGGTTCAAATAGGTTTGGGTCAAGAAGAATGAGATCAAATGCAATATGATCTATACATCCCTGAAATCCCACGTCCCCGGAGCCTGGTACTTCAATAGTGGCTGCTCCAAGCACATGACCGGATCAGAAGACCTACTTTCCAACATCGTCATATTTCAAGGAGAAAAGGTAAAATATGGTGGAGGTGCAAATGGCCAGATCATTGGCCAAGGAACCCTACATGTTCCCGGTATTGTAAAGCTGAAGAATGTTTTGTTGGTAGAAGGTCTTACTGCAAACTTGATAAGCATAAGCCAACTCTGTGATGGTGGTTTCAGTGTCAACTTCAATCGTGAAAAGTGTGAAGTCTATGAGGAGAATGGAGCATGTATCCTCACTGGTCAGAAGACTTCTGATAACTGCTACCAAGTCAATAGCGATGTATTTTTCAAATTGTCTCAATTGAGTGATGCAAAAGTGTGGCATCAAAAACATGGGCATGTCAACTACAAGATGATGGAAATGTTAGCCAAAAAGGAAGTTGTGAATGGGCTTCCTAAACTCAACAGCAAGGTCATCCCTGTTTGCGAGGCATGCCAGAAAGGAAAGTAAGTCTGGGTGTCACATCCAACAGTACAAAGTCTCACTACCTCATATTGTTTCGAACTCCTTTATATGGACCTTATCGGACAACTTGAAGTTGAGAGCCTTGGTGGTAAAAGGTATGTTCTTGTTATTGTAGATGATTTTTCCCGCTTTACTTGGGTAGAGTTTTTAAAAGAAAAATTTGAGCCTTTCGAAGCATTTAAAAAACTTGAAAAGAGGTTTTGTGTGAGATTTGGTGTGAATATTGGTAGGATTAGGACTGGTCATGGAAAATAATTTGAGAATGCATCTTTTTCAAATTACTTTTCAAAAGTATGTATAAGTCATGAGTTTTCATCACCAATCACTCCCCAACAAAATGGCATAGTTGAACGTAAAAATAGGTCTCTTGCTGAGATGACTAGGACCATGATCATTTCTAATGGCATTGCAAAACGTTTTTAGGCTGAAACTATGAGTACTGCGTGTCATATAATAAATAGGGTATATTTTAGACCAGGGTCTTGTGTCACTCCCTGTGAATTGCTGTTGGGTAAAAAACCGGACTTGAGTTACATTCATGTCTTTGGATGTCTTTGCCATGTGCTCAATGATATAAATCATCTTGCAAAACTGGATTCAAAAACTGATAAATGCATCTTCATGGGATATTCCCAAAACAGTCATGCATATAGGTTGTTTAATCTCAGGACACGTAGCATGTTTGAGTCGGTATATGATCAAAATCTTCAAGATAATGTCACGGTTGGTGTAGATGAAAGTGCAGGTGTTGAAACTGGAGAAAGTGGTGATGTTGGTTTTGGTTATGGTTCTGGGAATGTAACATCAAACCTAACATCTACTCAAGCTGCTCCAGAATCAGATTTTGAATCAGATTAACTGATCTCATCGACTTAGATCAGAGGGATATACCATCAAGAATTCAGAGGAACCATCCCACGGGCCAAATTATTGAAGATCTCGATACAGAAGTACAAGAAAGCGACAGATAAATTTCAAAGAAATGGTCAGGTATGTTTGTTTATCCACTAACTATTCTAAAGTTCGAGAATCTTTGTATCTGTCCAAAACAGAGCCCAAGCGTGTGGAGGATGCTCTTAAGGATGAATTCTGGGTAAAGGCAATGCAAGAGGAGTTGAATCAATTTACCAAGAATGATGTTTGGGATTTAGTCCCTCGTCCAAAAAACTCACATGTAACAGGAACAAAGTGTACCTTCAAGAACAAAACAGATGAGGCAGGCAACATTGTGAGGAACAAGGCTCGTTTGGTTGCACATGGGTATACTCAAATTGAGGGCATCGATTTTGATGAAACTTTCGCCCCTGTTGCTCGCATTGACTCTGTAAGACTTTTACTTGCTGTTGCTTGTCATATGAAAATACCTCTGCATCAAATGAACATAAAGAGTGCTTTTCTTAATGGATTTCTCAGTGAAGAAGTGTTTGTAGAGCAGCCTAAAGGGTTTGTAGATCCCCACAAACTAGACTTTGTTTTAAAATTGAAAAAAGCTTTATATGGTTTAAAACAAGCTCGCAGAGCTTGGTATGAAAGGTTGACTCAACACTTGCTGTTTTTAAATTTTAGACGAGGGGAAGTTTACAAAACCTTATTTCTTCTTAGATCAAATAAGCACATCTTGATTGTACAGATTTACGTAAATGATATAATCTTTGGGTCTATTAATGAGCAAATGGTGAATGAATTCATAACTCGAATGTCTGACACATTTGAGATGAGCATGGAAGGTAATCTCTCTTACTTTCTTGGTTTGAAAATTAAACAATTGGAAGATGGTATTTTTCTTTCTCAGTCCAAATATGCTAAGAATCTAGTTAAGAAATTTGGATTATAGAATAAGTCGCGGAAGAAAACAACGTTGGACAAAACCGTGAAACTGCCAAGAGATGATGTTGGTAATGGTGTTTATAACACCATGTAAAGAAGCATGATAGGAAGTCTTTTATACTTAACAGCTAGTAAGCCTAATATCATGTATAGTGTGTGACTATGTGCTAGATATCAGTCAAATCCCAAAGAGTCACACCTAAAAGTTGTTAAACAAATCATTAGATATATAGCTGGTACAACTGAATTAGGTGTTTGGTATTCTAAAGAAAATGGTACTGAACTCCTGGGTTATACTGATTCGGACTGGGATGGGGTTGTTTTGTATAGAAAGAGTACTATAGGGGGTTGTTTTTTCTTGGGTAATAATCTTATCTCATGGTATAGCAAAAAATAGAATTGCATTTCTCTTTCTACAGCTGAAGCCGAGTATATTGCAGCTGAAAGTGCGTGTACACGGTTGTTAAGGATGAACCAAATGATATAGGACTATGGTCTACATATCAGAATATTAATTGTGCTCTGTGATAATTCCAGTGCCATTGATATCTCGAAAAATCCAGTCAAGCACTCTCGAATCAAACACATTGACATAAGGTACCACTTTATTTGAGACTTGGTTGAGAGGAAGATAGTTAGCCTTGAGTATATAGGAACAGGCAATCAGCTTGCTGACATCTTCACAAAGGCATTATATTTAGAGACCTTCTCTCGTTTGAGAAGAGATCTCGAAATGTGCATTATTTAAGTCAATGTTGATTTCGATGTTATGACACCAAAACTGTCATCCGTCAAAACATCTGTATATTTATGCATGCATTTTTATTTTCTTTTTCATACATTATCTGAATGCATTGGGTTTGGTTAAAAGTACAAAAAGGTCATGTGTTGTAATAAAACTTCTGGCAAAAAGACTAAACTCTTCGATTAGGTGATGTGAAACTTTCCTACAGAAATTGGTTTTCTCTCAGGTCTAAAAACAAGAGGTGTTAACAACAATTGCTGAAGATAAGCTTTTTCTCTTCAAATCTAAAAAAGGATGAAGAAAATCTGGATTAAAAAAAAGATCCAATTTTTAAATTCCACCTCATTGAGTGATCTTGACGTAGTCATTAACTTGGGTTAAGGGGTTCATTTTCATTGACTTCACTAAAAGAAATGTTGGTTATAATGTCATCAGTTATGAAAATCAACACTGATCAAGTTATTAAAACCATAAAGTGATTTATTTAAACCATTTTAGGTCATGATTTTTAGGCATCAATTTGGACATTCATACTTTGAGAACATGCCTTCTTCCTTTGATGGTTTTACTGCCCAGTTTTGATGGTTTTACTGCCCCTGTCGGTGCATCCCCCACATTTGACCAGTTATCCGATGATCCTGATGATGATGAGGTGCATGGCGTGGAAATTGAATACATGGTGGCTGTGTCCTAGAAATTCTTGACTCTGGAGGCAGAAGAGTTGTTTGATGGGTATCAATCTCGTGGGTTGATTGCTGAGCGTCGAGTCCCGATTCAACAGTTAGAACTATTATGCCGTTTGTGCATGATGTCATTCTTAAATTCTATGTGAATCTTTTGCCGTCTGTTGTGAATCTCAAGTCTGTGAACTATGGGAAGGTGTATGTGCGTGGGAAGGTGTATTCTTTTACTCCTGACTTGGTGAATGAACTATTTGGGACTGAGTCTTATCATGGCGACTCAACTGTAGATGACATGGACGAGGTCATATAGTTTTTATCTGGTGGGCTGACAAAGAAGTGGCGTGAGCAATTACCCTGCACGCGTCTTTCCTCTCTCTATTCCTTTCTGCATAAGGTGGGTGTTTTCAAGTGTGTCCCCACTAAGAATACGACGGTAGTCACTCGTGCTCAGGCGGTCTTTTTGTACAAACTTGGTTGCGGTATAAAGTTAAACTTCGGCCAGCATGTTTTTGAGACCATCACTAGGCTTGTGACAACCAAGGCTGCATCCTCTATATGTTTTCCTTCCCTTATCTACAACCTTTTAGAGAACAAGGGTTTTTGGCCTGATGATGATGAAGTGCTCACTGGGGAACCTGATTGGTTTTCTTTGCATGGTCAGAATTTATCTGGGGCCCGCGTCATTGATCTACCTTGGCAGGCGCCTCCCCGAGCTGGTGGTGGTTCTGTGACGGTTCTGGAGTTCCCAACACCAATTCTAACATGGGCATTTTCTCAGATCCGGTTGTTCGGGCCCAGATTGCTTTACTTGATAATCAGATTGCCCAGCTGCAGGCACTTAGGGGTTCGTTTGTAGAGGCCCTTTTGCTTTCTGAACAAAAAGGGGGAGATGGCGCACATGACGACGACGCTGGCAAGGATGAAGCAAGTGCTGCTGCTGCTGCCGAGGCGTTGGCAAGCCTAGCCAAAGAGAAGAAGAGGAAGAAGATCTTGTCCAGAAGTAAGAAGTTGCTGAGGAAGAGAAAGGCTCGGTGTGAAGGAACTTCGACATCCCCTCGACGATCGAAGAGGGTGCGCAGTAAATAAGTTCCTCATTTTCTGTTTTTATCAGTGATTGATAAAACAATGTTTGTTTTAATGTTTGTTTTATTGTTGGTTTGGTTTTGATAAATAATGATCACTTGTTTAGGGAGAGTTTTCTAACTCACGAGGAGTCTTAGTGTGTTTGTTTGAACATTTTCTTGCGTCATTGTATTTTGTCCAAAAAGGCAAAAGGGAGAGATTGTTGAGAATTTGATCTTGGCAATAATTCCTTTTTTAGTTGTTTGCCTTTCTTGGGCACAAAATATATTAGAACTCTATATTTTGTTTCCTAGATTGTGTCTAGGACTTTATTTTATTTCCTACATTATGTTTAGGATTTGTTTTACCTGTATACCAAGCTTAGGACTCTAATATTGTCTATTTAAGATAAGAGAGGACAAGACTTGAAGACACAAATTTTTGACGCACGAATTTAAAGAAACAGGGCGACGCAAATCACCGAGCAAGAACACAAGCAAGCAACATACTTGAAGCCATTTTCCATGTTCAAGAAGGTCTTCGATATTGCGTGACCAACGAAGACAATCATCCTTCAAGGCGACAAGTATTTTAGTATCACATGTTTGATACTATAGTTTTCATATATTACTTCATATCTTTTTGTATTGATCTTGAACAAAGAAAGTAATATATTTTTCGGGTTTGTACACCCAAGTTCACAAGTACTTTTACTTGTGAACTGAGTTTAAATTGCTGTGTTTATCTTTTATATTTTCGCTGCTTGTTTCTGTTAAACTCTGGTTGATGTTACTTTCGGTGATTATAACAACGAAAGCAACATCAGTTACTGATACTTATTTTCAAAACCATAGACCTACAAATTTACAGTTACATAGAAACTCCAGACGATGATGAACCTAGAATTTACACCGAGGTTATGTTAGACATTGACTCAAAGAGGTGGATTGAAGGCATGAAATCATAAATGGACTCGATATGCACAAATCAAGCCATTTGATGCAAATGGGTCTTCAAGAAGATGATCGATGCCAATATCAAGGTTCAAACCTAAAAGGCTAGGTTTGTAGAAAAATGTTATATTCAACGAGAAGAAATTGACTATGATGAAACCTTTTCACCAGTTGCGAAATCAAGTCCATTAGTATGCATACTATGATTACCATATTTGGTGGATGGATGTTAAAATAACTTTCCTCAATGGTTACTTAACCGAGGAAGTGTATTATGGTACAACTAGAGAGTTTTAAATCTAAATCAAAACCCCAAGCAGTATACAAGCTATAGAAGTCCAATTATGGACTTAAACAACCCTCTAGAAGTTAGAGAATTTTTTTTGACAAAGCAATCAAATTGTTTGATTTTGTCAGAAACAAAGAAGATCTATGCAGTTATAGTAAATGTGGAGGGACTATTGTTTTTATTATTATACATGTTGATGACAATTAATAATTGGATACGATACTCTTGTTATGTACTCAGCTTAAGTATGGTTGTCCAGCACCTTCATGATGAAAGATTTGGGTGAAACCTGTTATATTCTTAGAATTAGGATCTACCAAGATAGACCTAATAGAATGTTAGGGCTTTAAGAGTCTATGTACATAAATAGAGTGTTAGGACAATTTTGTAGAGAAATTTTCAATAGGGGGTATATTCTAACGAGTCATGGTATCAAGTTACCAAAAAAGGATGGTCATTCTACTAATAAAGAACTTAAGCACATGAAAAAGATCCCTTATGCATCGGTAATAGGATCTATCATGTATGGCATGATATGCACAAGGCCAAATGTGGTATATGCACTTAGCATGACTAGCAGATTTCAGTAGAATCCTAGGGAAGAATACTACAAAGCAATTAAGTGTATTCTTAAGTATCTTAGAAGAATTAAAGAATATTTCTTAGTGTATGATGGACAAAAAGAACTGGATATTACTACGTACATTGATGCTAGTTTCTAAACATACCATGATGACTAAAGGTCATTGTATGGGTATGCCTTCATTCTCAATGGTTGAGTTGGAATATTTTCAAGTAAACTACTATCACATAATTGGCAACTTAAGTTGAGTAAGCAGCTAAAAAAGTTATCTCTATAATCGAATTCTTGAAGGAATTAGGCATAATTCTTAACGACATTAATCTAATGCCGTTGTATTGTGACAACACTTGTGGTGTTGTGCAAGCAAAGGAATCGAGATCTAAGAACATAAATAATCATGTACCAAGATGCTACCACTTGATCAGGGAGATAGTGGAGAGAGGAGAAATTAAAATAAAGCGTGTTCCCATGGAGGAAAATTTGGCTGGCCCGTTCATCAAGTTATTATGATTTAGGAAACATGATGATCATTTTGTAAATCTGGGTATTAGATATGTAGATTCTTGGCACTAGGCTAAGTGAGAGTTTGGAAGTATAAATGTCGCAGAGACAATTAAAAATGAGAAATATTGTACTTGATCACAATTATTTTATACATTATTATATAAGAGGCACTGCATTTATTGAATTATTGTTTTGATTGCTTGCAATTATTCATATAAATAGTCATGTGAGTTAATGTTGTCATTGATATGGTAGGATATCAGTAATAGAACATTACTCTTAAAATAGTTGTGACTAATGATTATCAAGAATTGGATATTGATAATATGATATATCTCTACATGTGGTCTATATCACATTATTTGAGAATGCAATTAGTCTCACGACTGTGAATAGTTGTTATTCGTGATAGACACATACTTTAGAGAGTATTGGTAAACCCTAATGATAAGCTATTTGTTGAATGTTTATAGACTTATTGATGTATAAGTGTGTGATAATCTTTCGACTTGAAATCAATACGCACTTTACTGAGGGTGTGCTTTGAACATGACCAATATTGCACTCATTTTGGGGTAGATATGGCTTGTATTTGGTTCATCGTGATGTAAATGAATGTGATAGTTGAGTTGGAAAGTAATTCATTACTTGATTGGAATTTTGAGAGATATCACTCATAATCTTTTTATTAGGTCGACTAATGTCATTGGTCAATGCAAGAGACATAAATTTATTAAGTCATTGAGATAGACACTTGGATAAATTTTAAACTTAATCGAGTGATTCATGATGAAAGGAATTTCATCAAAAAATTGTATAATGGTTATAATTTGTTGAGTTCGAATGGATGTTTTTTACATATTGAGTTTTTCCAACTAAACCGTCTACGAATTTTGTTTGGATAATCATTGATTGATATCTATATATATATATAAAAAGTCTAGCGTTTCTACAAATTTTTCTCAAGATTTCCCGCTCATTTTACTTACTATATGTAGTATACATATTTATTATTTATATAAATATTTATGTAAATATTCTTTTAGAGATTATCATTTAGGTAAAGAAAATATTAAATATATGGAAGAATTATGTATAATAATAAATAAAATCTGAGAAAAATAAAAATAATATAATTCTTTTTTGAAGAAAATATAAAATATAAAAAATTATTTAAAATATATAAATGTATGTAAATAATTAGTTAATAAACTTAAAATACCCAAAAAAGCAAAAGTAAAACACAAATATTTTTTCAAATACTTTAAATAAAATTAAAAATATTAATAAAATCATATAGATAAAAATATAAGAACTTATAATTAGACTATAAATATTTATTTAATAAATATGAAACAAAACCGGAAATTGAACAATCAAATAAAATTAAAGAGAAAATTCATAAAATAAGTTAAATTAACTCAAAAGATTCACAATTAGATTCTATAAAATTATTAAATAAATATAAGAATAAAAAAGAGAATCGATAAAAATATAAATAAAATAAAAAATAATAGTAGCAACTACAAAAATATTTTGTGTGTGTGTGTATAAGAAATCTGAAAAATAAGATATAAGTAAATCTAAATAATTAGTTTATAAATCTGCAAAACCTAAAAAAGTAAATCAAAACATAAATATGTCAAATGATATCAAATAAATTTATTGTTATTATAAATAAAATATAATAACCTATAACTAAATTATAAATAGTTATTTAATAAATACAAAAAATAGAAAAAAATCAAAAGGTTGATAATATTATAAAATTAAATTTGAATCCATGTCTACAAAATAATTTCCAATAAATTATAGAAAATTATTAACTAAATATAAAATAAAAATATCAGAAATTACAAGAAATATAATATCATATAAAAAAAATTGGGAAAGAGATAAAATGAATAACAAAAATATAAAAATTTATAATTTGATTTTAAAAAATTATTTAATAATTTTGTTAACTAAAAAAAATTGTATGAGTACAGCTAGAGAATTGATGCAACGAAGACAAAAAAAATTATAATCAGTAACAATACCTTTTCTTTTCTTCCATTAACTTATTTGTTGACCAGACCAGGTGATACGAGGACAAACCTAATAACGTCATATTTTCAGTTTTCTATATGTGACTCGAGTAAAACTCGGATGACCCAAACTTTGACCCTAAACGTGTCACAAACTTGACAATGACACAATTTTTCTCTTTTTTTGTTTTCCTAAAGATTTTTTTATATTATGAACATAAGTGAAAAGTAAATAACTTTATACTATTATTTGATTAAAATTTGAAATCAAACTTATATGTGGGCAGAATAAAAAAATGATTATATAATCGCATAATATAAAGAATTCAATACATTATTTTAAAATTCTTTATGAACGTTTGTATATTAATAATTTGTGACATATTACTATAACTTTAAGTATTTAACGTTAGAAATCCACACATAAATGATTTATTACTCATGGTTATATAATTACTTTCGTATAAACTGAAATCTATATATAAATTTTAATTTATTATCGGGTTCACCAACTGACTTGATGACTTGGAGATTAATTACTCAGTGGCTTACTCGAGTCAATTATCGGTCTAATTTAAAAAAAAAATAACTATAGTAAAATAGAATACAAAGGCCCTCAATTACAATTTTAATACGATGCCTCATTTATTTGGTATTTCTTTTTTTATTTTTATAGTATTTTTTATATTTTTACAATATTTATATTTATTTTTATTTTCTAGATTTAGGAGGTGATTTTTAATAATATAACATTAATTAAGTATATTACTTTCTATTTTAAAATATTATAAGATTTAATTTATTATATTCTATAACTTCTTGATCTTTATTATTGTTTTATTATCAACTCTCAATAGATTAAAAAATTATTTAAAATTAAATTTTATWTATTTATTTAATTTACTTTATCACTATTGCCAACTTATACTTTCAATGTCTTGAAAATAAATATTTAGAAATTAATGATTATTTAATTATATTTATCTGATTTCAATAATTTCATATTTATATTATTATATTATATTATAATATTTATATTTATATTTTATTTCATTTTAGAGATTATTAAGAACCATTTATARTTAAAACATATATATGTTATATTTATTTAACTAAATTCATATTTTTMTGATTATTTTATAATTTATAGCATTTTAAGTGTTTTTGTTACTTTTAGAATTTAGCAAATGATTATTCAGGATTTAAATTATTTTTAATTTAATCTATAGAATCATTGTGAAATAAGATTTATTTTATATTATTTAAACTATTANTTTTTACTATCTTAATTTATAGCATTTTAAGTGTTTTTGTTACTTTTAGGATTTAGCAAATGATTATTCAGGATTTAAATTATTTTTAATTTAATATATAGAATCATTGTGAAATAAGATTTATTTTATATTATTTAAAATATTACTATCTTAATTTTTTTTATTATTTGATAAGTATTTGATATAAAATATATTTCTTATACATATTTAACATATTTCATATTATTTTATGATTTATTTTTTATTTTATAACATTTCTTTATTTTTTCTTATTATTAAATAATTATTTAGAATTCATAATATTTTATCCAATTTTAAAATGTTTTATGATTTATTTTATATTTTTTATAATATATATGGTTTTTGTGACTTTTTAATTTTAATTTAATTAATATATATTTATAATCTAAATTACAATTTTTTGTATTTATTTAGTTGATTTTATATATTTTTAAAATTTATATTACAAGTATTATATTTTTTATTGGTTAAAGGTTTATTTAATAATTGTATAATTATGTTGATATAAATTATATCTAAAATAAAATGTCAACAAAGTACGACTAAAGACAACTAGATTATTCAGTTGCACTCAAACAGATTGATGTGATTGAATTATGGCATAATCTAATGATAACTTTCGTGCACGTTGACAAACAAGTACAATGGATACCGATAATTAAAAAATGCTAAATTTATTATAATCTTTGATACAAAAACTAAATAAGGAGATGGACTCAATGATTTGTAATAAAAGTGACTAATATGATTGTTTTGCGACTAACTAAATGGGAGAGTTTAAAACTATTGTCATGTGAGTTAAACTATTATTTGACGTATAATGTAGTATACAAAAAGTTATTTCATAATATATGAATGTGGAGTTATTTACCTTTAATTTTTTTAGGGTGGGAATATAGGGGCACCCTATCTATTAATGAGTTCATCTCAATAAGAAAAAATCAACAAAAATGTCAAAATGGCATGACGGCGACAACTTATTTCTGTGTACATGTTTTTTTTTATGTTCTTCAATAGACGGTGGTCATGGCATTGGCGACAGTGATGGGCGACGGTTGGAGTCGTGGTAGAGAGTTGAAGGAGATGAAATATTTGGGGGTGTAGTGGTGGTGGAGAATTGAAGGAGATGAAATATTTAGGGGTGTAGGATTTAAGGATAATATTGACATATTTGTGATAACATTTGTAGTGGGGTGAACTAATAAATAAAACGAGGAGTGTATATCCACGTCCTTTATTTTAAATTTGCTCGTGTTGACCAAATCGTGATTTGAGTATTTTAAGTTATTATACTAAATTAATAATATTACACTTACATCGAGTGAATTTATATCATTCATTCAATTCGCTCCGTGCATCGCACGGGTTAAGCACTAGTCATTTATAAAGGCCTATAAGGTCCCTCTTTATGTGGTTACTTTTTCGATTTAAAAGTGTATAAAGAAAGTATTAAATATTTAATTTGGCAATGTCATATTTAATTGTTAATAAGTATGATATTAATTTCTATTTGATAGAAATTATTTAATTAAATTAAATTGAATTTGTATTTAATTATCTATGTTTAAATTAATAAAGGTACTTAGACCAAAATAGTTTTGTGTTCGTGTCTTGGACAGCCCAACCCTTTTTAGAATTTTTTTCTTACGTACCTAGTATAAATATAAAATAAAATCAAAAGTTGGATAATAAGTTTAAAAGCGAAATAAAAATCTTTCTTGATTTAGATCGAGAATTGCTATCGATTGAGATTATGATCATGAACTATAATGACTGCAATAACTTAAAAAACCTTGAAGTCGAAGAATTATCATTTGATTAACTTAATATTGAACTTGAAACTGGGTCTAATGTAAAGTTTTTATACTTTTTTTTTATTTATTTGTTGTATAAATATTTGTTAACGGTACAAATCCGTTTAACCTAAAATTTTTAAAATCGTTCGCTGTACCTCTCTGTGAATTCCAACAAATACTTATCGTTTGTAGAGCTGCACATTTTTGTTTACATATGTATCTTTTATGCAATATTTTGTAGACGTAGGCAATATTTCGTTAGTATTATATTAAAAACAAAATGCTCCTGCAATCTGGTATTCTTTTCAACACTGGTGATCCGTCATAAATTAGTTTATGAACCCGTCCATCACCGGAATTGAACAACTATTTTTTATATACAAGTATAACTAAAGATCGAACAGCTGCCAAATACATAATTTACTATTTACACAGCTATTTCTCGAAAAATTTAATTTCTTTGTTGGATGAATAAACAAACATTCAAATTCGTTTTCAGTAGGGATCAATTTATGTTGTTGATTTCTAACAGTGATAGCAATTGTACACTTTCATTTGTAGGTCACGACCTGACCTTTTGGTGCTCATGATAAAAAGAAAAATGAACTCTTATCACCCATATATATTAATGCAAAATCCTCCTATCTTATGTGTTTGCTTCGTATGATTTGATTGACAAATAAAAAATCATGGTGCTTCGTTTGCTTATGTGTCATCCGAGCCTAATATGTACCTAATTTAATACTTTTTTTTATTGTATCTTACCTAATTTAATTCTTTTATTATATTTTTCCTTATTCAATACTTTCCTTTGACTCTCATAATATAAAAATAGAAATAAGTCGTATATAATTAGTAGATAATATCTAAATTAGTTATTTAATTAAAATAAAATTACATATGAAATAATTTTAATTAAAAAAAATTATTAAGAAAATAATTAAATAAGTTTTATTGATAATATAATTTATAATAATTTTATTTTTGGAGTTTTAAATACTATATATAGGTAAAATATGAGTTATTTACAATAGTTTAAGTATGTAACAAAATATTAGTAATATATTCAGTCTAAATATAAATATATTAAATTATATGCTAATAATTAATAAACATTTATTAGACACCAGTACAATGCGACACGGGTTTAAAGTATGACATCTTTTGAATATCTCAAAATATATAACTAATAATTATTAATTAATTTATTCTAAATATTAATATATGAAATGATTTAATAATAATAATTAATAAAATAGATATTAGACACGGGTTTAGAATGTGACACCTTTTGAAATTTCGTAAGTATGTAACTAAGATTATTAATGAATTTAATTTAAATATCAAATACAAAATTATTTAATATTTATAATAATTAATAAATATACTAGACATGTAAAAGAAACGGGTAAGGAATACATTATTTTAATTTTTATTTTAGACATGTAAATATATTAAGGAAATTTTATTTTATTTATCACAAATATTTTTTATATTTATCTTTTGATAAGTCCCGTATAATACACGGCTATTAAACAAGTATATATTTATGCAAAACCCTCCTAATGTGTGTCTTATTTGTATGCTTCGCTTGAATTAAAAAAAAATGGTGTTTCGGTTGCTTACGTGTCATCCGAGCCTAATTTATATCTAATTTAATATTTTTTTAATTGCATCTTGCCTAATTTAATATTTTTTTTTATTATATTTAGCATAACTTAATATAGTTTTTTTTATATATTTTGTCTAATTCAATAATTTTCTTTTATACTCCTAATATAAAAACATAAATAAGTTGTATATAATTAGTAGAAAAAATAATATAAATTAACTATTTTAATTAAAAGAAAAGTTAAATACGAAATATTCTTAATTACGAAAATGAATTATTATGAAAATAAGTAAATAAATTTTATTTATAATAAAAGTTTAAATAATTTAATTTTGGAATTTTAAATATTCTATATATGTAAATTATGATATATTTGCAATAATTGGAGTATGCAACTAAATATTAGTAATGAGCTCAATCTAAATATAAAAAAATAAAAATTATATAATATTAATTAATTAACATTTATTAGACAATGAAATGCGAGAAGGTTTAGGAGAATGACACCTTTGAATTTTTCAAAGTATGTAACTGTAATATTTACTAACAGAATTAATCTAAATTTAAAATATAAAATATGTAAATATTAATTAATTAATATAGATTAGAGACGGATTGAAAATGTGATATCTTTTGAAGTTTTATAAGTATGTAAATATAATTATTATCGAATTTAATCTAAATATTAAAATATAATATTAACTTATAATTATAATAATTAATAAATTGATTAGGACACGGGTTGAAAACACGTCTTTTTAAATTTTTATTTTCATTTTAAAATATTTTTAATATTTTTTTTTATAAATCCCGTATAATACACAATTGTTAAACCAGTGTATATATATAAAAAAGAAACAATCGGCCGTTGACCCCTGCCACCCTGTTCATTTGCATGTAAATCTAAATTATTTGGAGGCGCCTCTCTCGCTTTATTCAAAGAAGGTGAACGACGAAATGAAGAAAAATAAAGAAATCAAACACTCAAACTGTCAAATAAAGTATTAGTCAAACTTATTGGGTCATCAAAAGCATGCTTGCTCTCTTAGACTAGTCTTCCAACTTAATTATATTTTCGTTTTCCTATAAATCACACGCATTTCATCAACCAATTAACACCACTACCGCTGCTAACAACCGATCACAGCCATGGCCTCCACCACCACCACCACCAAAGAAGTGCTAGCTGACCTCTCTCCGGTCATGAAGCTCTATGCCGACGGCACAGTCGAGCGTCTCTTCGGCTCACCCTATGTGCCTCCGTCTCTGGAGGACCCCGCCACCGGCGTCTCCTCCAAAGACATCACCATTTCCCCAAACGTCTCCGCCAGGATTTACCTCCCGAAACTCACCCAAACCGGTCAAAAGCTCCCCATCTTAGTGTACTGCCACGCCGGCGGGTTTTGCGTCGAGTCCGCCTTCTCTTTCTTCCACCACCGCTACATCAGCCTCTTATCCGCTGCCGCCGGAGCTCTGGTAGTCTCCGTCGAGTACCGCCTCGTGCCAGAACACCCCCTGCCGGCGGCGTACGAGGATTCTTGGGATGCCCTCAAATGGGTCTGCTCTCATGGGTAAACTTATTTGATTCTTTAAAAACGTAGTCTCTACTTGACAATATATATGATGATGTATATTAAATAATTCTTGATTTTCGGCCTTAATTCACCCAAAATCCAAATTAGGCTATAGAACTTGAGATGTTTGAATTTCCAAGAGACAATTATATATCTGAGATTAGATTTCGAAGATATATAAACCCAAAGTGTAAGTTTTTTTAAAACAATTTTCGTTTTGTTTGCTTTCTTGAATTCCTCATATAAATATATGATAATTCTAATTTTTGGGTTTTTTTTCCCCCAAAATTTCAAAAATCTAAAACTAAGCTATCGCAAACATGAGAGGAAAAATACATTTTGTGCAAACAGAGTATTTTTGAATAATGATTAAGCAAATAACCTGATATCTGACTTTGTTAGCGGAGTTAAGAGTTAAGGTAACTGTTTCATTTATTAAGTAGCAAGATGCACCTTAGATCATGGAAAGTCCGCAAAAGAGTAGGTTAGATAAAGCTATTCAATAATTAAGTAGCAATAAAGTTGTTACCATTAATCTGAACACTGTGTATATTTATAAAATATATTGGGAGCAAATAAGCCACAAACTATAAGGGACACGTTGAGTGATCTGACGTAAAAAGTCACTTTCAATAGAGCAATAAATGATCTATAATACCAACATGAGTTCCTTGGTCAAGTTCGGCTTAGAAATGGATATGGACGATTGAAGCACGTCCCAGGCCGGGCCACTCAGAGCCTCTCTGCCCTATAATTCGATATTGAACCGATATTTCGATTACCGAATTGTCATTTGTTCTAAAATTCAAAAATTTATTACTCAATCAACAATTATTTACAACTAAATAATTAAATACTACTAAATACAGTATTATACATAACATCGTTCACTTTTCAGACATGATTTGATATCAAATACAATATAGTAATACATTATTATCAACTTTTCACATATAGAATACTTACTATCTAAATTCTAAATACCCTTTTCACATCGTGCATCGTCGTTGTTGATCGTTGGTCACACGTGTTGCATGACAGGAGACTCGCTTGGTTAGACAAAGATGCATAGGAAGCGACTCTCGTCTAATTTAGTATTAATTTATAGTAAATTAAAAATCACTGATCTTTTTTGATAGAAAATAATACTTTAATTATGTTAAAAGGTTAAACTCTCTCACACAAGTTTCTGAGAAAATCTAATTTGTGTAATTGAACGTGCAATTCATATGTATATTTTTTGAATAATTCTGAGATTCCAGTGAATTGAGTGAGATTTTTGTTTTCTTTTTTCCTTTTTCAGGTCTAAAATAGACCAAACATGTGACGAATGGATCACCAACCACGGCGATCTGAACCGTATTTTCATCGGCGGCGATAGTGCCGGCGGAAACATAGCCCACTACATCGCCCTACGCGTCGGGTCGGACCCTCTACCAGGGAACCTGAAAATCGTGGGCGCCATCCTCTCGCACCCATTTTTCTTAGGCTCCGACCCGATTGGAACCCAATCGACAGAAGATATAGAGCAGAGCTTGTCATACCGGATGTGGATGTTGGCATACCCGTCGGCTGCTGGTGGGATTGATAATCCGTTGATTAACCCGTTGTCTGATGGAGCTCCGGGATTATCTGGGCTCGGGTGCTCCAAAATGATAGTTTGTCTAACAGAAAAGGATGAGTTGACGGGGAGGGGATTAGCTTATGCCGAGAAAGTGAAGAAAAGTGGTTGGAAAGGTGAGATTGAGGTGGTAGAGATTGAAGGAGAAGATCATTGCTTTCAGCTTTTTGATCCGGAAAATGAAAAGGCTAAGAATTTGATCAAGCGTTTGGCTGCTTTCATTTCACACTGAGATATTTTAATATCGTTTGGAGGCTTTATAACTGGTTTTTGATTTTATTGATGTTATTGTTTCTTACGTACTTTAATAATTAGTATTATGATGATTTCTGATGAATAATCCCTTGATGTTTGTCATACTTGTGGACCTACTTTTGGCGAAAATTATGTGTATATATTTATTTATTATATAAAATATATAATAATGTTTGATGGATAATCATTGAATTATGTGATAATTGGAGGGTTGCTATCCAAAGTTCACCTGCCAATATTATCTTATTGATAAAACTGAATTTTGTTCTCAATGCACCGACGCTTAGAAATTGACCAATTTTTTTTTTATTTTTTTTTTTAATTATCCTGCAATTTTTTGAATGAGATTTTTGTTTCTCCACTTAACAGAATAATCCTACATTTTTTTAATACTTGTCACTAAGTAAAAAAAATATTTCCAAGAACAATGAATATTCTCTAAAACAGACTCTACAACATAAATAACCTTACTTAACACATATTTTTGCAATACTTTATAATATATATGTAATACTTTGTAACGGTTTTTTAATACATAATATTAAATATAATACTTTTAAATAAGTAATAATTTCATATAATTAATACTTTTTAGGCAAACTTTTTATATAAGTAATATTTATTAACTAGCACTTTTATATAAGTAACACTTCTATTTAATATTTTTAAATAAGTAACAGTTTCATATAACGTCGGTAACACTTTTAAATGACTACCACTTTTATATGATACTTTTAAATAAATAACACTTATAAACATGCAACACTTTATTGGTATTACTCTATTTATAAGTTATCATTTGTTAGTTGATAAATAATATTTCTCTTATATTAATTTAAACTAAAACTAGTTTACTTTTTCAATTAGATATTAATAACAATCATTTACCTTTTTTTAACTAACCACCTAAAATAAGAATATAACCAACGTGGAATGATTATTAAAATAATATTGTATTACAAGGTCATATTAAATAAGTAAATAAAGTAATATTCTTAAACATAATTTGAAGCTCAGTAATATCAATTTTTCTTGTATTAAAATTGAGACAATTAAAGATGATATAATAAATATTGTTAAATTTATCTAAAAAGTATTATAGTCCAGATAGTTAAAATATGCTTGATCCACAAGGTCAAAGTTTCCAACCCAAAGAAGTTTTTTTTTTTTTTTTTTTTTTTCAAATTTAAAAGTGTTACCCATTGAGTGAAAAGTATTACTTCGTCCGTCCCACAAAGATAGTCCACTATTTTATTTCCGTTCGTTTCATAAAGATAGTCCAGTTACCATATTTAACATATCATTAATTTTTTATTTTAACACATGCCATTAATTAATATTTTGAAATACTAGTTTTCTACCTCGTAAATTGAAAATTAATGATTACAATGCAAAATCTTACTATTCCAATAACAGATATACTAATTCCAACACTGATTTATATGAGTATTAATTGACATTAATAAATTGAAGAAGGGTAATTGAAAAATACTAACTAAATTAATGACTTAACTATATAAACTACCAATTTCTTAATGTGTGTGAAACCAATCGTAAGACCATCAAATTGGGACGGAGGGAGTACAAAGAAAAAAGAAAAAAAAGTTACATCCCATAAAAAAAGTGTTACAAAGCACCAATTAAAGTGTTACTTATTGTCTATAGTAACATTATATGACTATTACGTAATACATTTTCGATGTTATACTAATGTCATTTATGTTATAGTGAGAGTTTTTAGAAAAGATCTGTCAGCTACCTTCTAAAAAGTAATTCAGTGACTTTTCATAATAAAATAGTCACATATTGGGACAAATTTACAATATATTTTCTAAAAACTAGGGGACTGACCATACCAATCAATCTTATTGTAATCCGCACTAGTACAAAAAAAGGATTCAAGAATAGGGATTTAAGAACGCCTCAAGAGGCGGCATTTTTAAATGTCAGGCGGTGGCATTTTTGTAATAAAAGTGTCACATACGAGAACGTCTTTTTCAAAGACGTTCTGGTATACTGGATATCCAGAACGTCATTAAAAAGACGTTCTGGCGTCGTTCTTGTATGTTAAATATCAAAAACGTCTTTAAAAACGACGTTCTCGTATGTTAAATATCGAAAACGTCTTTAAAAATGTCGTTTTGGAAAGTATTATTCAGAACGCCTTTAAAAAGGCGTTCCCTTATGTCATATTATTTATGTATAAAAAATTAACCTTAAAAAAAAAACCACCCTCTCGTCACCGTTTGTTTGCAGCCTCCTCTCATTCGAGAATCCCCTTCAACACAACAACTCTCCCGTCCTCATCGGCCAAATTCTCCACGTCACGTGCCGTGGCCCAGAAAAAACGATGCTCCTAACATTAATTTCACCTCCATGGTCAAGAGATTGGTGTAAAGTAAGAAGACCTGCAAGAATCCCGACCGGGGGCCGCAATTCGTGGTCGCCGCCGATCTCGTGGCGGCGGACTTGAAGAAGAACGCGAAGAAGAACCATTGGCTTGGCCATCTCATTCATATTCCCCACCCTCCACCTTGTATTTGTCTGCTGCCCTTCATTTATAGGAAAATAGATTTTCTTGGTTTTATTTCCTTCATCTTCAATAAGGTATTGTGTGCACCTGTTTCTTTGCCATTCTTGAATTTCATGCCGTAATAATAATGTGTATATGAATTTTTTTATTTTTTTTGGGAAACCCCTTTGCTTTTAAGTTTGTATATTTGTCTTCACACATTTTTCTCCTGGCCACGAGGGTGGAAAAAAAAAGATTTACAAGCCCCTTTTGCTTGATTTTCCTTTCTCGGATTATTGATTTATATTTTTCTTTTTGGGTTGATTTTAACTGTTGATAACAATCCACATACAGAAATCTCCATATCTGTATATAATCAAGTTTTGTAATTGGCATATATGGATATGGTAATGAAGGCCGCGTCTCCAAGGGAATCTATAAACATGGTGTTTGAAAGAGTTGGATTTGGTATTGGCAGAAACCAAAAAAGGTGTAAATATGCCATTGAATACGACGAAGACGAAGAGGGGACCATGGAAATGGATCAAATTGGCGCCGAGAGGACTAAAAATGTGCTTATTCTGATGAGCGATACAGGCGGCGGCCACCGTGCTTCAGCCGAGGCCATTAGGGATGCGTTCCAGCTCGAATACGGTGATGAATACAGAGTACGCCTATTATTATTATTATTATTATTATTATTATTATTATTATTATTATTATTATTATTATTATTATTATTATTTAATTATATGTTCTTTTTTTTATTATGTTACAGCTCAGATTTTAATCGTTTTTGAGTAATTCTTTGGGTGTCAGGTTCTATTTGTTAGTCTTTTTCATGAAATTTATGAGACTTCTTTGTTATGTAATAGCTAAGATTTTAACGGGTAAGTTTGTCTTTATTGAAAATCTCAATTTTCTGGGTGTCAAGTTCTATTGGTTTTGTCTTTTTTCATGAAATCCACGAGGGCTCCTTGTTAATTTACAGTTAATACTTTATTCATTTTCAAGTAATGTTTTTGTCTTTATTGAAAATCTGAGTTTTGTGGGTGTCAAATTAAGTTTCGTCTATTGATGACAACTATAGTAATGTTATAATTCACTTGTGTACTTGAGAATATCTTGAAAGCTAATTTCTTTTATGTTTTTTTTAACGAATGATGTCTCCCTCGTCTGATTGGACGTGCAGATATTCGTGAAAGATGTGTGGAATGAGTATACGGGTTGGCCATTGAATGAAATGGAGGGACAGTACAAATTCATGGTTAAACATGTCCAGCTTTGAAAAGTTGCGTTTCACGGCACTTCTCCTAAATAGATGACAACATGGAAACATGCTGGTAGATTCTTTGAATCTCGTCCCTATATCGCCCTTTGATGCTGATGCTATAATTCTAGCTATTGGAATGGCTATAATAATATCATCTTGGTCTGAGAATTACGGGGATCCATCCGATAACAAGGACTTACTCAATTCAGGGGTGCAGCTGTAGCTATTCCTTCAGGTATTTAATTAATCTCTTTAATTTAAAAAAAAAATCATATTGGATTAAGAAATTAATCTACTTGCTAGGGGAAAAATGAGATTTTTTTTTCCGTTCTTGTTTAGAAGCGGATACACTGATTTTGATTGTCAGATGAGAAGATCGCATTGCTTGGTGCTATACAGTCGTTGTTTGAAGGTTCGATGTATACATTCGTATTCCTGTGGACGCCTGCTCTCAGTCCAAATGATGAAGAGATTCCCCATGGTTTTATTTTCGCAACTTTCATGTTGGCCTCGATGTTGGGAAGCTCAATCGCAGCCCGCTTATTGGCCCGCAACACCGTTAAAGTGGAGAGCTACATGCAGATTGTATTTGTTGTCTCTTCTGCCGCTCTTTTGCTTCCCATATTGACAAATGTATATCCAAGCTTCCTTTTTTTCTTCATCTTTTTTTAATTTTATTTTAAATATTACCCTTTATTATCTGGTATCTGACTTTTTACTGCTTATTATGGCAGTTTTTGATAACTCCTTCAAAGGCGAAAGGGGGAGGCATCACGTTCGTAGGCTGTCTCCAAGTCCTCCGCGTCTTTGTTTTTTGAAGCTTGTGTGGGGATTTTCTGGCCATCCATTATGAAGATGAGATCTTAATATATCCCTGAGGAAGCTCGAAGCACCATCATGAACTTCTTTCGTATTCCTCTCAACATATTCGTTTGTGTTGTGTTGTACAATGTATGTCCACTGGATCTTATTTGTTTACTTTCTTTGGCAGTCAGCTATTATATCCATTCTCAAATACACACACACACACACACACACACACACACACACACACACACTATTTTCTATTTTGGCCATTTTGGGAATTTACCAACTTTAAACTTTACAATTTTCGTGCACGAACTGATTTTTAGTTGTTAACAAATTTCTTGAATGTTTGTAGGTTAATGCATTCCCCATCTCAGTTATGTTTGGTATGTGCTCAATATTCCTCTTCATGGCCTCCATTCTTCAGAGATGACTATCGGCAATTGGGTGCATAAAGAGTGTGTTATCTATCACACCCCAATTTAAATGCCGGAGACATGAAACCTTAACTTTATAGTTCACAGAATTATGTTCAAACTAATTGCATGCAGTGCTCAGGCTTTATTCTCTATTCTTCAGAAGTTACTAAATATGCTGACCTCGCTGTTGCCTTTGTTATTGCTCTTACTTGTATACTTTGCTTGGCGTTGGTTCTTATGATTAGTAGACCTTTTATTAATTTAATGTCCTGTGGTGTTATAAATTTGCATTATATATTTATACTTTTTTCTTGGTAAACTCTTTTTGTCTCAGGGTAGCCACCTCATGTCAGTGGGATATCAACCCGGATATCCGTAAGATCGAGGATAAAGTGGTCGATTCTTTTCTTGTGGCTGAGCTCGCCAAGCCTCTCACTCCCTACTGCAAGTTTAATTTATATTCATACCTATTTTTTAATCTTTCTCGCGTCACTTTTGTTTGGTCCTTGGATTAGGATTGTAGCTGTTAAATTATTTCAAATGACTGTATTGATTTACTTGTATTTTTGACTGGCTTTCTTAATAATATAAATTATTATTATTTTTTGGATCCTTGTGGGTTTCTCTGACAGGGCTTGAGTTATAAGGTTGTCCGTACAACTTATCTGATTAACTTGTCTATTGCTAGTCCGATAAGGGGTTTGAAAACAATAAAAATACTCATTATTGGTGTGGTTTAAGGCTTCATTTGGATTGCTGGATTTGAATTTGTGAGTTTAAAATTCCGAATTAAAAATATGTTGAGGTTGTTTGAATATAGTCATTATAGAATGGGTTTCAAATCCATGTTAGAATGGAGTGAGTCATCTACTCATATATTAAAAGAAGATAATAAGATGTATTTCAGCCAGTTCAACAAGGGACTTCAATAAATTAAAATTAATCTTATCAATGTTTCTACCTTATTATGTCATCGTAATTAAATGAAAGGTAAGGTAAGTTGATTATTGAAATAATAATTATTTTTTACTTGATTCTATACATTGGTGTGAGTGATAACTAATTTGGATTGAATTCAAGTAATGATTTCTGGAAAATATTGTGAAGCTAAGGGAATTGATTCATGATATGCTCATATATTATTTACATGACAATAGGGTAATCTCTCTTATGCGTGTTTTACTCACATATTTTTCCTTATCCACAGAGTATTGTCTTGATTTCCCATCGGAAGTATTTTCAGAGTAGTATAATTGATAAAATATTTATCAAATTAAAAATTCGCATTCCATTGAATTTTCTTGAAGCCATGTGCTTTATATATGCTTAGGTAGCATATGCCTCATACTCATATTTACATGTGTATAATTCTGCCCTTTTTCCCCCCTGCACTTTTCTACGTGCGATTCTATACAATTCACGGTTCTCATTTTTCATCATGTTATAAATACATTGATATAATGTTAATTTTATGAAATTCAAACCGTTTTAAATCTTAACAGATTGTTGTTTGTTGTATTTCTTCTTCTTCTTCTTCTTCTTCTTCTTCTTCTTCTTCTTTTCTTCTTCTTCTTCTTCTTCTTCCTCCTCCTCCTCCTTCTTCCTCCTCCTCCTCCTGCTTCTTCTTCTTCTTCTTCTTCTTCTTCTTCTTCTTCTTCTTCTTCTGCTGCTGCTGCTGCTTCTTCTTCTGCTGCTACTGCTGCTTCTTCTTATTCTTCTTCTTTTCTTCTTTTCTTCTTCTTCTTCCTCCTCCTCCTTCTTCTTCTTCTGCTTCTGCTTCTTCTGCTGCTGCTTCTACTTCTTCCTCTTCTGCTTCTCCTCCTCCTCCTTCTTCCTTCTTCTAATCTATAGAATATTTTTTTGAGTATATTTTCATTTTGGTTCTTGCCTTTGTCATGTTTAAGGTTTGTGGAGTTCCTTACACATTTGTTTGAGGTAGTTCTTTCTCCTTATTCTACTTTTTACACATTTATTTGTTTAAGGTTTGTGGAGTTCTAGTATTATATAAAAGGAGATCAAGAGTCAAAAGTTGACACATGACTTTGTTTGGGGGATTAATTAGGTAAGGGGCAAGGTTGTCTTTCCTGATGAATAAACTAAATTATTTAGGGTTCGGTTGTATCCAAGCAAAGTCCTCAAATCTGCAATCCAAAAGTTGTTCTACACCTCTTTCTCTAGAAACAAAATAAATAACAATATACAAATTCTTGCAAGAAACATGTATAAACAATCCTGAAATCGATTGCAGATCTTGGTACATATAATTTGGGATTTTCATATCATTAAATTATTATTCATAATTTGATCCAGATCCAAATCTTTTCTGGCGGCTTGATCCTCGGATAATCAAGCTTCCAAAGGTCTTTGGAGTTGTGTGGCAGGCTTGAGGTATTCTTGGCATCTCTTTTTGTTTTTTCCTTTTTACATAATTCGGACTGTATCTCAACAGTCTTTTTTCATCTCAGATTCATTAATCAGTCAAATAATCTATTTTCGGAGGTATTTTTCCCTTTTTACCCTAAATTTTGTTAAATGGCGTTTATGGCGTGGCAGATTTTTGTTCAGCCGCCATGGTCAATTTGTGGAGGATGGCAGTTATGGCGGCACCTCATGGCACTGTGGCGGGTATATATGGCGGGATTCTGACTCACCGCCATATGATGTTACCCGGCATCGATAATCTTGTTTACCCTTCAAATTTTTATGGGTTATTTTTGGTAGGTATATTTTTTCCTTCTTATGAATTGCTTTATATATGTGTGTATGTCTTCTAATAATCCAGTATTTCAACTATAAAAAATAATAGTCTTTGTGGGCTTTTATTTAGTTTTGCTTGTTTTCTTTGGATATAATTAGAACATATGTTGGATACACAGATATTGTGATTTTTTTTGTTAAATGGTTGATTGCTTGGGTTGAAATTGAACTACTTTAGGCTTGTGTATTTAGTTTTGGCACCCCTCTGGCATGAAGCTTGATCACTAAGATTAATTAAAAAAAACTCTGGTATTGAGTTAGTTGCTGGTAAAGGTGCCATTTTCCCTTGTTAAGGTAATGTCGTATTAATTCTTGAAAGTTTGAGTTTAATATTTAATCCATTTCCAATATTTTTGAAATATGGACAAAGTCATTGGAGGCCAGTTTTTTTGGATAAAAAAAACTTAAAGGTGATGCTTCTGTTATATACAATTTCTCCAGTGTCATATTAAAAAGGCTTTTTTCCTGGATATGTGCTCTTATAGAAAATACAATTTTCTTGGTCAATTATGTCCGAAGGAATTTATAAGTTGTAACCTGATCTCTTGTTTGGTGTTTAGGAGTTTTGTTTCAGTGGCGGCAATTTCATGCCGTAAAACCATTTTTTGAGTTTTTCATGCATTCCATATAGAAAGAATTAACTAAAATTTCCATTTTTTACTCTACTGAAAACCCGATCCCTCCTCTATTATGCACCGTGGAATTGACACTTGCTTATCTATATTAGGTAATACACTATAATATAATTGGCTTTGTCACTTCCATTGAAAAACCCAGCCTGTGATACAGCTGTAAGTTTTGTTGCTTTATTGAGCAAATTGATATAATATATGACGTGTGTACAGAAAATTGGCTATTTTTCAACTACAGCTTTAACCCTTGCTTTCTTTTCTCTTTCCAAGTCTTGTTATGAACTTGTTGTTTACTCCTCCCATGCATCTATTGCCTTCGTGTCGATTTTAGCGTAGAGCGGTTATGAAAGACCGACAACATTAATGACAACTCGACACTTATCATTGTATAACAGTACAGGTGTCACTCTGGTGTTTCATATAGCTGCATGCTTCTTCCTTTGTACATGCATAGATATAGAGTTGGTGACCGCTCGTCGTTGAAGCGTCAAAAATAATATTTATAAAGTCCTCGACTTTCCTCTACTAACTAGTAGCAGTGGCAAGCAAGGGTCGATCCCACGAGGAGTGTGGATTAATTTGTGATAATTCGTATTTTGCTAAACAAAGAAAACGGGGGTAAAGAATATTAACTAATCTAAGAAAACTAAATAATTAAAGAAAATAATTAAACGAAACAAATAAGAAAATAACAAATAATAATAAATAACTTTCTAGTCCTAGTTCAGTTTCCACCCTCGTTCAATTCATTTAACCAATTGCAATATAAAATCCACTCATCATATGAAACTAAAAACTCTAAGTAACAATAAGCTCTGCTACTCGAATTTGCCCTTACCGTGTATTTAATTAAAACAAGCTCTTTAATTAACTCTAATTAATGAACAATCTAGAATAAGCTCTCTAGATTTAATCCACCAACAGCATTAAGAACAAGGAAAATAGGCTAATCTAAGCAATAAACTCATAAGCTCGGTTTATTTAACTTATGTTGTGTTATCCCTAATGATACGAGACCATTAGTTGCTTCATAGAAATCGAAACTACGATAATTACACGGGAACCAGTCCTCTTTCTAGCAATTGATAACTAAATCCCTAATCTAGGTGGCCAACCCAAACCAAGAATTCAGCAATCATGTCATGAAATAAGCAATCATGATATGTAAACAAGATAACACAAGCAATCTCATATGAAGAACGAAAGAAATACGCATAAATTAATTAAAACATAATATTACGAGGGTTTCCACATCACTAAGACTAAATAAAACAATCTACTCAATCATGGAGTTCATAGACTAACAGGAAAATAAAGAAACAAAACATAAATCTAAGATAGAAAGGGATAAGAGAGCTTAGATCTTGAATCTTGAGTCTTCAATCTTCAAGCTCTTGATGGATGGTTGAATTGGGTGTTTTGGACTCCTTTTGGTGCCTTGGAACCCTAAAATTAATGTACCACACGTTTTTAGTGTTAAAGGGAGGTATTTATAGGTTTAGATGTCTTGGAGGACAAGTTCCCTTGTAAAAATAGGATTCCAGCGCTTTCTATGTCGGTTTAGAACTTTCCATAACTGTTTCCTGCACTTTCTATACCGGTTTTCTCGCAGAAATAGGACTCCCAGCGCCAGGCTGGGCGGGCGCGTGCGGCATGGGCGAGTCAGGGTCGGTAGCGTCGACGCATTCGGTGCGCTCGCGTCGATTAATGTCGGTTCCGCGTCGACTGACGCGACAGAGAGCTCTGTAGGCAGGTACATTGAACGACATCGGTTCTTGTAGGCAGCAGTCAGCGGCACTTTCTATAACGATTGATCCCAGCAATAACCCATCTAGAAAGTGCAGAATCGTCCTTTCTTTGTCAATTCACTCGTTTTATCTCTCGTTTCCTCTTGCTACTCTTATGCATCATCTTTAAATCTTTAACTCACCAATTTAGCACCTAATTACTGCAAAATAAGAGAGAAATACACAATTGGTGCTCCTCCACTAATAATAATAAATATGCGAGAAATAAATATATATAAGAATATTAAACACATAAAAATATAGGAATTAAACCATTAAATAAATCACAATTTCTCGCATATCAGTTGGCCAAGGACTCAGTCTATAATTTGTTTCAGGTTATTGAGTTGGTCTATAAGGATGAAGGCACTAATACTTGTTGGGGGGTTTTGGCACTAGATTGAGGCCATTGACTCTAAGTGTGCCCAAGCAACTTGTTGATTTTGCTAACAAGCCCATGATTTTGCATCAGGTATAATATTTTAGTTGAGTGCGTATTTGTATCTTTATATCCTCATTATAATTTTCAGTTTTCATGTTGACAATTTTATTTGGCGTCGAAACAGAACGAAGCACTCAAAGCTATTGGAGTGATCGAAGTGGTCCTTGCTTCAGAAATCATTTTTTAGGTGTTTGAATCCGGAGGATCTTGACTTGATGCTACATGGGAGCGAGAATGAGATTTCTGTATATGATTGGAAAGCACATACGGAGTACAATGGATTGAAAGCTACTGATGTTCAGATATTCTGGTTTTGGAAGGTATGTTACTKGGTTTCTTTCTTTCGTTTTTTTGTCATTTTTTTTAATATGAAATACATTAATATGTGGTTCTGTCGCGCTAATTAATAATTTTTTTTTTCATTTGTTGATAACATCAACATATATATCTTCATGCAATCTCCAGATATTCATCTAAATCTTTAGGGTTAATTAATTACGTGCATGTGGTTCTTGGAGCATAATTGTGTCTGTTACCTTTCTCTTTTAGGATTAATTAATTGCGTGAAAATTCAAACTTGGAGGTTTTTGTGATTTTCAAAACATTTTATTTGTTTTTGGAATTTTAGATTACTAAAAGAATTGTTAAGTTTTACAAAGTACTCTAAACTATAAAGTCTGAAATTAAAAAGTACTCTAAACTATAAAGTCTGAAATTATGTGTTTTCTTAATTAATGAACAAATTGTTGATTTTCCTTCAATAGCTAAATCTCTTGAGTGAACTTTTTTTTTCTTTTGGGAGGTTAGTGTTTGTGTTCCTCTTAAGTTGATATTCTTTCAATAGTTAAATTTCTTGAGTTTGAAATTGTACTTGGTTTCATGAATAGGTTTCTCGAAAGCAAAGATGATATTGAATTACCAAGGATGCGATCCAGAAGCCCGGATTGTACGTCATGAAGCCATAAAGGATGATATTTCGCACGAAGCCCCTATTTGGATTGATCACCATGTATAGGGTGTGCAATATTTTTGAGTGTAAGAAACATACTATTTGTGGATAACTTGAATGGTAACAAAATAGGTACTCATCGACTTTTGTGGTGATTGTGTATTATTGTTATTAATGACATGTGTTGGTGATCTTGGGATTATATAAATGAAATGTGTTTTGTGTATTACGGTGATTGTGTATTATTGTTATTAATGACATGTGTTGGTGATCTTGGGATTATATAAATGAAATGTGTTTTGTGTATTACGGTGATTGTGTATTATTGTTATTAATGACATGTGTTGGTGATCTTGGGATTATATAAATGAAATGTGTTTTGTGATTTAATTAGGTACTAGAATTGTGATATATGAGCAGGCCTGGAAAAGGAAATATAAACATAAATCTGGAATGAAATTCCAGATATGTAAAAATCTAGAACGGTTATCAAAAAACCTTTCTAGAAAACAAAGATTCTAGAACGCCTGTTTTTAGAGACGTTCTGGAAAGTATACTTTCCAGAACGCCTGTTTTTGGAGGCGTTCTGGAAAGTATACTTTCGAGAACGCCTGTTTTTAGAGGCGTTCTGGAAAGTATACTTTCCAGAACGCCTATTTCTCGAGGCATTCTGGAAAGTATACTTTCGAGAACGCCTTAAAAAGGGACGTTCTGGAAAGTAATTTTGCAGAACGGGCGAAACCTGTAAAACTGACTTTCTAGAATGGCTAAAATATTTTTCAGAACGGCTCCATACTGAACGCCTCAGCAGGGCATTCTGGATTTGCAGAAAGAGGCGTTCTTAAAAGCTGTTTCTGCACTAGTGCCGTTTTGATATATTTACTTTTTAGAATGTGTATTGTACACCCGTTCAGGTATATTAACTATTTAGAAGGTATATTGTACACCCATTCGGGTATATTCAATTTCTTAGAAGGTATATTGTAAATACCATCTTGTATATTCAATTTTTGAGAATGTATATTCTAAATATACTCTAGTAAAATATAATCTTTAGAAAATATTAATTTATAATACATTCTAAAAAGTATTAGTATTTAATTTGTGAGGAACGAAAAAGAAACTTTGTTCATTTTTGCCCTAACTATCTTGTTCTCTTTGCCTTTGTCGGGTGTTTTAGCCGCCTAGCTCACCACCACTGCTCAGTTCTCCACATATTGTTCATTTATACCCTCCATCTAAGTTTATTTTTATTCCACCGGTTCTTTTACTTGTCGCAACATTGTCCACTTCAGGGATCAATTAGGCATCCAAATAATCACTCGTCGTCAGGCTATTCCCACCTCCTACCCCTCCCCTTCTTCAATTCTAGAACACGTTGCATCTATTTAACCCAATCCGAATATCAGTCTTGTGGGTACTCAGCTCAGTGAAGAGTTTGATGGCGTCTTGTAAGTATTTTAGTTTTATATCCATTCTCGTAATTAACTACTATAGTTTCTCTCGTTTTTTGTTATTTTCTAGCTGGAATGTATTTCTTTTTCCTTCAATTTTCTTTATAATGAGTTTAATACTCATTGAGTCTCTACTAAATTTTGTTAATTCAAAACTTGCGTTTGTGTATAAATCTAGAAATTGGCTATAAAATTGATTCAGATTGTTTCAATATTGTATTTTTAATTAGTTTAAGTTATATGGTAGAGGATGTTGTTATACAATTTTTTTTTCTAAGTCAAAACAGCGAGGTTACGCTAGAAGCAGAATCGATGCATTTCTCAATTGCGAAAAACAAAAACCCTTCATGTGGAACAAGCTCTTATTTTGGGACTATTTATGAAATCCGAGAGATTGGCTACGATAAATTCAGATTCATGTTTTCAAATGTTAATGCGTTGGTGGTATCTATGGTGTGAAGGTAGATGAGTTAAGATTTACATTGGTTGATTTTAGTAGATTGAGATATAAAAATGAGACATTTTTCATGGCTTGACAAGTAAAACAAGTATTATATGTCACTGACCCGAGTAACAAGAACTTGTCAGTAGTCCTACATGGAAAATGAATAATATCCGGTGATGATAAAGATGTGTCAAATCACTAGTAGAAAAAAAAAAGACATTTTAGAACAGGCATTCTAGAAAAACGTCCTTTCCTTGTCTTATATAGACAAGAAATCTAGAGTCCTAAACTTGGTAAACAAGTAAACCAAGTCCTAAACAAAAAGTAGGAAGCTAAATAAAATCCTAGACAAAATCTAGGAAACAGATAAGTCCTAAATCTAGTTCTCTAATATATTTTGAGCCCAAGAAAGGCAAACAACTAAAAAGGAATTATTGCCAAGAAAAAAATTCTCAACAATCTCCCCCTTTCACCTTTCTGGACAAAATACTACGACGCATCAGAAAGATCAAACAACCTAGAAATCTTCCCCAAAATAAGAAACTCCTCCTAAACAAATGACCATTGTTTAAAAACACAAACCATAATAAAAAGAAGTTATTTATCAGACACAAAACAAGCACAAGGAATTAATGACTGCGCTTCCTCTTGGACCGGCGAGAAGTCATCCCATCATCCTTAGCTTTCCTCTTCCTCGGCATCTTCTTCCGCTTCTTCTTCATCCTCTTCCTGGTCTTGACTTTTCTCGTCCTCTTTTTGTCCTTGGCCAAGCTTGCCAGCACTTCCGCAGCAACAACATCATCATCATTGCCTTCAGCAGCATCTCCAGCGTCGTCATTTTCACCATCTCCCCCTTTTTGTTTGGAAAGAAACAGGGCTTCCACGAACGATCCGAAGCACCTGCAACTGGGTAATCTGGTTGTCAATCAAAGTAATCTGAGCACGCACAACCTTAGCAGAAAAAGTGACCATGTTGGAACTAGTGGTAGTAACACCAGAACCGTCACCAGAATGAACACCAGCTCGAGGAGGCGCCTGCCAAGGGAGATTAATAACTCGAGCTCCAGCCATGTGCTTACCACGCAAAGAGAACCATTCAGGCTCCCCAGTGAACACATCCTCCCCGGTAGGCTGGAATCCCTAATTTTCCAATATGCTGTAGATAAGAGATGGAAAACAGAAGGAGGACGTGGCCTTTGTAATAGAAGATCGTGTAACAGCATCAAATACATGTTGACCAAAATTGAATTTGATCCCACGCCCAAGACCGAACAGAAACAACGCCTGAGGTAGAGTGACAACTGTGGCATTCTTAGTAGGGAACCAGTTGAAGACAGCCACCTTGTGCAACACCAAATATAGAGAGGTTAAGCGCGTGACTGGGAAATGCTCACACCATTCATGCACCAAGCCACCAGACAAGAAACCAACTACTTCATTCATATCATCCACCGTGGTGTCACCATGGTAATCCTCAGTTCCAAACAGATCATTAACCAAGGCAGGGGTAAAAGAAAACACCCTCCCACGCACAAAAACTTTCCCAAAGTTTACAGACTTGGGATCAACAACAGATGGCAACATGTTTGCATAAAATTCGAGCACCACACTCCGAACAAATAGCATAGCAGTAGATACGGTGGAATACATATCTCGGTGCCTAAAGTAGGCAATCAGATTCTGGTTCTCAAAGACATAACTAGGAACATGGAGCTCAACGATTATGCCACGGGTTTGATAGTCATCATACAACTCTTCTGCCTCCAAAGTCAAGAACTTGGAGGACACAGGCACCATGTCCTCGATTCAACTCTGTGAACAACAACATCATCAAAAGAATCAGACACCTGGTCAGATGCAGTCGGTGCATGTTCAGGGGCAGCAACATTTGCATTCTCGAAGCTAGAAGATGAGGCAGGATAGTCTACAGGGGATGTTGATTTCGGTGACACATCACCAGAACCAACATGGATTGACTGAGCGGCGACAAATGATGTTTCTTTGGGTGACTCAACATTTGAACTATCAGCACCCTTGTTGGCAGCTTTGGTCTTCTTCTTTTCCCTCCTTACGGCAGACAAATAATAACTAAGGGGAAATGCATCGTCAGAGTCAAGCGAGTAATCGAAGAGCTCAGGCTCAGATTCAGGGTGAGCCATATGAACAGGAGCCATGGGGGGACTAGTAGGCATTGGAACGGAGGAACTTGTAACTTCTCCCATGAAGAAATCAACAATCTCATACGGGGGATTATAATAAACAGTCTCAGAAGACCCCGATGAGACTTTAATTAATGCTAGTGGATACTTCTTGTTAGCCAAGCAGACAGTCTCTCTCCAGTGAGATGTCGCTGACTTTGCCAATCTTGGAGAAGAGGTGGTCGACGGCGCTGTAACTGGTGCAGAGGGCACAAAATCCTCGTTGTCAATGTCCATCATAACTGTGACGTTCTCGGCTATGTTCCTGTGCTCAATTGACACATAACGTTGTGCACCAGCTTTACTCTTTGGTAAAACCACTGAAACCACGCCTGGGGGAATGTTCCGTAACCTCGGTGACCTTTTCAAGGTTGGTTTCTCAACTCGGCCAAAAAACTCTGCAATTAGAGGTAGATTTGGGGGGTTATCCATGTCAATTTCGTTGCCCACCTGTCCTGGGGCAAGATGGGCAGTCAGAATAGCATCGGCGGCAACTACAACATGAGTCAGTTCTTGAGGATTGATCGGCGGTGGATTTGCAGAACTGGAGGCAGGTGGTGAAAGGTTTGGTGACACATCTCCACACGGATGTCTTTTGCAGAATAGGTCGACAAGGTCACCGGAACCTTTTCGTCAGTTGAGCTTCGTACGCCTGCATGAAGCTCTAGAATTCTGCTCGGGGATAAGGGGTTTGACATTCTGCTAGAAGAAATTGAGAAGGAAAATTGAGGGAGAGAGTAATTTTTTCCATTAGAGAGCAGTAAAAATGAGATTGAATCAAAAGGTGTAAAACCCTGATCTTTATACCGGCTAAATATTACCGTTGTAGGGAGAGAGAAAGATGGAAAGAAAATTGCTCCCTAATTTAACCCAATATCCTCTTTTATACCCCAAGATATTTTCTTTCCTAAACAAAATAAACCCACTCCCCCTAAAAATAGCACGATTTTAATCCAATAAGCCACTCTCTCATTAATTTTGGAAAATAAAAATCAATCCTCAACTACTTAGAAAACCGAAGTAGAGATGGATTATTAAAACCATCACCATAGTTGAATGAATATTTTGCAAAGTAATTTTTCACTCACTAAATCAACTCCATATTACCTGTCCAATCCTTCGATTTTAACACCACTGAAACACTTGGTTAGCAAGACTCAAAACAAGATTAAGAGAATTCGGGAGAGACACAAGCACAAGCAACAGAACATACAACAAAAAGTCATCTTCTCAAAGTATGAATGTCCTAATTTATGCCTAAAAATCATGACCTGAAAAGAGAAAATATACATCAATTAATTAAGGTGATATGATCAGTGTTGCTTTTTATGAGATGATATTATAACCAACATTGCTTCGGTGAAGTCAATAAAAACAGACCCCTTAATCTAAGTTAATGACTACGTTAAAATCACTCAAGAGGGTGAAATTTAAAGATTGGATCTTTTTAATCCAGATTTTCTTCATTTTTTATAGATTTGAAGAGAAATTATCTCAGCAATTGCTTTTAACACCCCTTGTTTCTGGACCTGGGAGAAAACTAGTTTCTGCGGAAAAGTTTCACAATCACCTACTTGAAGAGGTTAGTCTTTTTGTCACCATTTTTTATTACAACACATGACTTTTCTGCACTTTAACCAGACACAATGCATTCAGTATATGTACGAAAAATTAAATAAAAATGCATGAAATTTTTTGTAGATGTCATGACTGAAGACAATTTGGGTGTCATGACATCAAAACTGACATCGACCTAAACAATGCACATTCCGAGACCTCTTCTCAAACGAGAGAAGGTCTCTATATCTAATGCCTTCGTGAAGATGTCAGCAAGATGATTGTCTGTCCCTATATGCTCAAGACTAACTATCTTTATCTCAACCATGTCCGAATAAACTGGTACCTTATGTCAATGTGTTTGATTCGAGAGTGCTGGATCAGATTTTTTGAAATATCAATGGCACTGGAACTATCACAAAGCACAGTAAAAATTCTACTATGTAGACCATAGTCCTCTATCATTTGGTTCATCCACAAAAACTGTGTACAAGCACTTCTAGCTGCAATATACTCGGCTTCAACTGTAGAAAGAGAGATGCAATTTTGCTTTTTACTGTACCATGAGATTAGATTATTACCTAAGAAAAAGCAACCCCCAGTAGTACTCTTCATATCTAAAACATCCCCAGCCCAATCCGAGTCCGTATACCCCACAAGTTCAGTATTATTATCCTTAGTATACCAAACACCCAATTAAGTTGTACCAGCTATGATCGAAGATTCTTAGCACTCTAAGAAATCGTCTCCGCAATAGTATGGAGTCGATTGTAGAGAGGTAAGTTTTCCCGAGTCGTGTCTCTCGAGGATAGATATTATCGGCGGTCGGTATTTTTACTCAATCTCTTGTTAATCTTATTAAGCTAATCTAAATTAAGAAAGCATTAAGTCATTGGTTTGGTTTGAGTTTTATGCTAAAGCTCGAATTGACATGAAAAATTAAAAACTAACTAATGCAAAGATTAAAGAGAATTAAAAAGCTTGCTCGAAAGGATTAATTCTAATGACATTAATTAAACACTAATTAAAAGCCTTAACTAAACTAATACTAGTTGATCAAGAAAAGCTTGCAATTAAAAGAGAAGACATGGAGGGAAAATCAAGCATTTAAATTTGAGAAAAGTCAAAGGCTTTCAAATAGAACAAGATAAATTATCAAAGAGGAAACGTCTCCACCTAAAGCGAGGCCACGATGAAATGTCTCCACCTAAAGTTGCTTTTTACCATTCTTAGACTCAGAATTTGGGATTGTTGTAAACATAAAAGTTTTAGATATTTCTCTCAGATTTCCAATGATATAAGGTGGAGGCAAATGGCACAAGTGGTTTTGGAGTTATTCTTGTATTACGAAAACTGATATATCCACCGAGCGAATGCATGAGGTGACAATGAATATGGCCACATTTCTCGTCATTTTTGGCCGATCCTCGCACCAACGATATATCGAGGATAGTCAGTGAATTCCTTGGGTTTGAATCATCTTCCATCCTCGTCTCGGGCCCACTTTGACCAAAGTTGACCTTCAAAATAAAAACTAAGAAAAATATAAGAAAAACTACTAAAAACAAAGAAAACACTACAAAACCTAAAAAGATGCAAAATATGTCAAGTGGACTCCAAAACCACATAAATACAAGCAAATCATGCACAAATAAGCCGTAAAAATATCATAAAAATGCGTACGAAAATGTGCAAATCAAGCAACATACCTAATGATTTGTTTAACAGCTTTTAAGTGTGACTCTTTAGGGTTTGACTGATATCTAGCACATAGACACACGCTGTACATAATGTCAGGCCTACTCGCTGTTAAGCACAAAAGACTTCCTATCATGCTCCTATACATGGTGTTATCAACACCATTACGAAAATCATTTCTAGACAGTTTCATAGTTTTGTTTAACGGTGTTTTCTTATAAGTTTCATTCTCTAGTCCAACATTTTTACGCAGATTCTTAGCATACTTCGACTGAGAGATAAAAATATTGTCATCCATCTGTTTAATTTGCAAACCAATAAAGTAAGAGAGATTACCTTCCATGCTCATCTCGAATGTATCAGACATTCTTTTAATAAACTCACTCACCATCTGCTCGTTAGTAGATCCAAAAATTATATCATCTATGAGCCGAACTTTTGTGTTCCTTTCAAAATTAAAATCTAGTTAAACAGTGCTCGTCTACTTTTGAAAGGGTTTTAGTTCGCCCACAAGAGAACGGGGTCACTTGTAGACTTGGCAAGTTAACTCGAGTCGATCTCTCGAGGAAGACTAATCGGAAGTTGTTTTTATGTTTGTTTTTACGAACGAGAAAATAACAAAATGCTATTCTAAACACGCGGACAAAAGGGTTTTGGTAATAACTAGAACTAAAAAATAAGATTTATACTACGAGCAATTTAAAACTAATCTTGCAAAGATAATAACTAAAACGAAGAAATAAGATTTATACTACGAGCAATTTAAAACTAATCTTGCAAAGAGAGCGTCAATCTCTATGCAAGAACTTAACTAATGTTTATAAAAGTTTTAACAACGAATTCGAAAATGAAATTGAAAACCTTTTTAAATAATTAATAAAATGGAGGTCTAGGGCCTTGGAATCATCTTCACTACCACTTGGGCATTTTATCGAACACTTAGTCTACGAGTTGGGGTTGTAAATCTCAACGTGTAGATTAAACGCCCGACAATTCCAAGCGATGGTTCTAAACGATTCCAAGCACTAGACTCATAAATTATAATTAGCAACCATTGACAAATCCAATATCACAATCCCAAAAAAAGAATTAATCATGATTGAACAAGAAAGTAACAATAGTGAACAACTAATATCCATGAACAATTATAATAAAACTACACACAAGAGCATCACCATCTAGTGCAATAATTCAACGTAAAACTTAACTACCAATCATAAGAGCATCACAATCCAACACATATTCAAGAGAAACATCAATTGGAATAGTAAAACAAGGGGAAAATTGAAATCTTACTAATGGAAATGGAAATTGCCAATGTTCAAACTAAGAATCGCACGAATCAACACTAGTCTACGTCCAACGTCCGTGCAACGATTAACGATCTATAATCTCCAAAATCTGAAAAGCTAAATTTTAAATCTGGAAAAAGGAAGATAAAATGAAGAACGATTCAAGAACGCTCATGGGTTGTCATCCCCAGGAGGTTCGAGAATGTCTTCTCGACCCGGTTTGTCACGAACCGGACAAGGGATTATTGGTTCCTGAATGGATTCCTAATGATTTCTTCGTGTCCCTGAATGCGGCTGATTTCTTGGCCTTTTGTAGCCTTCAAGTAGCCCTTCCGTAACTAAAAATCAACACAAAATCCAAGTTTGTAACGCTTACATCCGATCGGATGGTCTCCCAGTCTGATCGGAGGGATCTTTCTGCCAGAGTTTCTAACACTGGGTAACCCATTGTCGGTTGTAATATACCAAATCAGGGCCCAATTTCTTTGAAACTCCACTCACGGGCCCACACTCGTCCACCTTAACACCGAAAGACTTCAAAATACCTAAAATAAACATAAAATGTGGTAAAATAAGTCAGAGATACATAAATACGAAAATATGCTCAAGCTTTCCAACTTATACCAAAATTAACAACAAATTTAACTAAAACACTAGCCAAATATACAAAAATCATGACAAATATGTGCGAGTCAACCACCCCATACTTTATTGGTTTGTTCGTCCTCGAACAAATGAAAGAGTCAAAACCACGTAAGCATGAAAGTAGCTAGATCAAAGAGTCATGTTGTGCATACAATATATTTTTGCAAATATAAACACTATTGTCGAAAACTCTTAAGCTAAGCTCGTGTTACCTTTTCACCTTGAAATCAAAAGAATGCGTCCTCACTAAAGGGAAATATATATATAATGGTGCACTCATTCGCTCGTGTTTTTCAAAAGGTAAGTGTATTGATTAACATGAATTTGTCTTGATTTTGGTTAGTATTTTAGTTCGTTTTTATTATTGTTTTCGGTGAAAGTTGGATAGATTGAGCATATTTTCGTATTTTCTTATCTCCAACTTATTTTATTATATTTTAATTATAATTAATTAATTTTATGTTTATTTTAGGTATTTATAAGTATTTGAGTTTGGATTTAGTCAAGGATGGGCAAACGAGTAGAGTTTCAGCGAAAACGGGCCGCGATTTGAAGCTGCCGACTTTCTATAACGGTTTTTCATCTGAAACCGTTATAGTATCCTGCCGACCAAGCCTGCCGAGCGCTGCGCACACCTGCCGACCGCGCCTGCGCAGTCCGCCCGCATCGACCGGTTTACGTCGGTCGACGAAATAACCGTTATAGAAACCCTGATCGACGCACCTGCCCACGAACTCTCTGTAGCGTCGATCCTAAACGCGTCGATCGACGCACGGTCAATGCAACTGCCCAAAAAAATGCATTTTTGAGGGTTTCTTGCTACCCAAGACTTCCCAAAACTATAAATACCCTATGTATTTCGGTTTTTTTACACACACAATCATATTCCTAGGGTTTTTAAGGGCCTCTTAGGGGCTGACAAACCCAACGAGTGCCGTTTAATTTCATAGTTACTTCTCATAATTTCTTAGTTTTAGATTCTTAGTTTTAGATTAGTTCTTAGATAGTTTAGATAATTTAGATTCAAGATTCGCTTCCGAAACGCTGCAACTTTTATCATAGTTTAATTAGTAAGTCTTTAATTTCTTTCGCTTAATTAGTTTTTAATTCTTGCTTGATAGTTTAATTTAGAATAATTCAATCTTCAAACAAACCCCCACATGTATTATGAATTGCATGATCTTGGTGATTTTGGGTTGATGATTGTGATGAGATTATTATGATGATATTGATGAGATTGATTGGTTAGATCTAACGGGTCTAGATCCTAGAATCGTCGTGAACCATCAATTGGGTTTTTCCCAATAGATCGTGGAAACGATTCGAAGCTCTAGAACCCTTGTTTTCAAAATCTTTTCAAAACTCTTAATTTTTAATTGTTCTTCGTTTAGATCAATTTATTACTTTTATGTGTTTAGATTAGAATTTTATTTCATATTCGTAAACAAACAAACACAAAAGGAACTTTCGTGCCTAGTTTTCCTTGAGAGACGATTCGGTTCAACTTACCAACCTACACGAGATCCCGTTCTCTTGCGGGCGAGCTTTTAAATTTTTGACAAATCTTTATAAGTAGGTACACAAAAGTTCGAATCAAAAATTGGCACCGTTGCCGGGGAAAACTAAAGGTTGTAAATTTTCTGTTTGCTCTTCGTTATCTTTATTTGTGTTTTTATTTTCGTTTCATTTATCTTTAATTTTTATTTGTGATTTTTGGTTTTATTTGTTTTTCACCAGTACGTTTAATCTTGTGTGTTGAGTGTTGTGTGTTGTGTTTGCAAGGTTTTTTTGCAACCAAAACCCAAGATTTATCAAACCGTTTTTCGTAAAAAAGAATATATGTATATTTTTTTCTTAATAAAAATTAAAAAAAAATCGAAAATACTATTCTTAATTTAAAAATATTCATTTTTCGAAATTCAAAAAAAAATTAAAAATATTCGAAAATTCAAAAAAAAATCAAAAAAAACTTAAAAAATCAAAAATATTAATTTTTCTTTAAAAATAAAAAAAAATGTATTATCCGTACGATGATCCACCGCTAGATTGGCGTCATGCACCTTGACCGGCTATTCCATTGAGCGACGCAATGATGAATTACTTTCCGGACAATTACGACCAATTGAATCTCCCAATTCTTCATGGGCGTCGGAATGAAGATGCGCTAAAATTCATTCAAAAATTCGAGTTCATCACCGATAGCTCTCCTTTTCACGGGCTTACGAGGGATCAAGTGAAAATGCGACTTTTCACTTTTGTGCTGAAGGAAGAAGCAATGAAATGGTTCGAAAGGCTCGAACATGATTCTTTGCGTGCATGGTATGAAGTAGGCGATAAATTCATGAGGATGTTCTACGTACCTAATGTAATATGTGATCGTTGTGGATGCCAAGGACATATGACGCATGAATGTAAATTAGATGATCAACTTTTGGCGGGGCAGCAAGATAAAGAAGCTGAGACCATGAGTTTTCAAGACGAACTCGAAGATGACCCCTTTGAGTCTATGCATCGAAGTTGTGAGTCTATGAAACAAAGTATGGCAAATATGGAGAGGTCGTGTGCCCAAATAATGGCTTCTTTGGAGGAATTGTCAAACAAGGAGGAGGTGTTGCCATTGGAGAACCTAATCGACGATGGAGATTCATGCCCAATCGATCTCAATAGGAATGGAGATGATGCGATGCCCGATGTAGAAAAGGTGGTGGACGAATTTATCGAGAAGGATGAGATGATCGAGCCTCTAATCGAGCTACCCATGATCGAGGATGAGAATCAGATGGTGGTTGAGGTAATCAAGGAAGATTTCCCTCCCCTATGCCATTATATAGATTTTAATATTTTTCAAGGTGTTGAGGGAGATGCTAAAGGTTTGAAGGAGTTCGGAGTGTACGAGGGATTTGCCATTTGTTCAATGGATTCCCTAGTTATTAAGAAATTAGAGGATCACCCTATGCCGCAATTTACTTTTAATATGTCCGTGGTGATCAATTATTCGCTTTTTCGACCTCCGAAGCGAATTGAAGTTTTTGTTCTACGACTTGCTTTCTGTGCTCGCCTTGGTGATTTAAATTGCCTGCATTTACTCTTGGAGAACACTAAGGCGTGGCACGATCGTTACTTGTTTTTGGATCCGGGATAGCATCGTTCGTAGAAGACGTCGAGCTTACGACGTTAACCAAGCACTTCTTGGGAGGCAACCCAAGTATTTGTTTTATTTTCTTCTTCTTTAAGTTTACTAGTTAGTTTGTTTTTGTTCGTTTGTTTTGTCTTTTTAGGTATTTATTCAAGGCATTCTCGTTCACGAGAGTCACGACGAGGGATGATTGCACAAGCACTTTTTGGAGTCGCTCGACTATTTTTCAGGGACGTTCCCTTACTCCTTTCCTCTTTGTTTTGGTTTTCTATATAATTATGGCAATCAGGGGATTGCCGAGTTTTTAGAGGGGGGGATGGTTGAGTTGTGATTTATATTTAAAAAATTGTGCAATTTGATAATTTTTGACGTGATTGATTACTATTTCCGCGCTGAATTGTGTTTGTTTGGCTTGCCTGTCGAAGTTAACTAAGTATGAATTGATGTTCTTGTCTTTTGAGCGTGCATAAGTGTATAAAATCTCTCAAAATTTTTATTATTATTTATAAATTGTAAAATGGTACTTGGACGCGATTGATTTCACAAAACCTAAAAAACAGCGTCAATTCAAAACTTTTTTATGCAAAAAGCCTGTGAGTAGCCTGAGAGATTATCATCATTGCATGTACTTGAATGAGTTTTGATTTGATATCTCTTTGAAATCGCTGTGTGTAGTTGACTTTGAAAATGAGGTTAAGGCACAAAAAAAATCCTATTCCGGCCGTATCCATATATTTTAGCCACTATAATTCCGAATGAGCCCATCATAACCAAATAATACATGCCTTTAGCCATGAGTGATTTTATTGAGTTGACCCCTACTAACCCATTAAAAGCGTGGGGTAGGAGTTTGTTATTTTTATTGGTTGTTAGTGCTTTGGAAATTTACTAGTGATTTATGAAATTTTTGTAATTAAGGACCACCATCCGGAGAAAAAAAAGAAAAAAAAAAAGGATACCCCATAAAAATTATAATAAGGGGGGCAATTAAAAAAAATAAAAAAATAGAAAAAAAATAAATAAGAAAGGATGGTGAGTCTTGTTGAGTAATTGCCTATGCGCTTAATTTAAGGCTTGAGTTTATTGTTTATTTTTGTGTGAAGCCTAATGTTTAGGAGGCAAAAGAGTTGTGTTGAAGAAGAAGCATATTATAAGCTTCAATTGTGTTTAAGTGTTTTGAGCTACAAGTCGGTATTAGAGTATCGAGTTGAGAAATAGCCTAAGTATAAAGGCTACGTTATGAGTGTTTAATGAGGTTTTTCTTTTGAACGAGGTGAAGCAAATTGCTTCGTGATTAGACTAGTTTCGTGAGTTATTGATCATGTTAGATCGTGAGTTAGCCACACGACTTATATATCCCATACCCGTCCAAAGAGACTTACATTACAACCCGAAAAGACCTTTTCTGATTCTTAGTTCGATAACACACTTAATTTGCGATTGAAAAGAGATTGATTTTCCGTGCTTATTTATTGTGCAAGTATTTGTATGATTTGAGCGTAAACACGTCCCATACAGCAATGCTTGAGTGCTTTTGAGTGAACACCCACATATATATTTCCCTTTTGTGAGGAAGCATGAATTTTATTTTGGAGCGAAAAAGTAATAAGGGTGGAGTGTTTGAAGTTGCGTGACATGTATCTATATTTTCAAAATTATATATGTAGCATAGCACGACTCCTTGCTTGAGCTTATTTTCTTTCTTGTTATACTTTGAAACTATCGTTTGTTCGAGGATGAACAAACCAATTAAGCATGGGGTAGTTGATTAACATGAATTTGTCTTGATTTTAGTTAGTATTTTAGTTCGTTTTTATTATTATTTTCGGTGAAAGTTGGATAGATTGAGCATATTTTCGTATTTTCTTATCTCCAACTTATTTTATTATATTTTAATTATAATTAATTAATTTTATATTTATTTTAGGTATTTATAAGTATTTGAGTTTGGATTTAGTCAAGGATGGGCAAACGAGTAGAGTTTCAGCGAAAACGGGCCGCAATTTGAAGAATTTGAAGCTGCCGACTTTCTATAATGATTTTTCATCTGAAACCGTTATAGTATCCTGCCAACCAAGCCTGCCGAGCGCTGCGCACACCTGCCGACCGCGCCTGCGCAGTCCGCCCGCATCGACCAGTTTACGTCGGTCGACGAAATAACATTATAGAAATTCTGATCGACGCACCTGCCCACGAACTCTCTGTAGCGTCGATCCTAAACGCGTCGATCGACGCACGGTCGACGCAACTGCCCAGAAAATGCATTTTTTAGGGTATCTTGCTACCCAAGACTTCCCACAACTATAAATACCCTATGTATTTCTTTTTTTTACACACACAATCATATTCCTAGGGTTTTTAAGGCCTCTTAGAGGCTGACAAACCCAACGAGTGCCGTTTAATTTCGTAGTTACTTCTCATAATTTCTTAGTTTTAAATTCTTAGTTTTATATTAGTTCTTAGATAGTTTAGATAATTTAGATTCAATATTCGCTTCCAGAACGCTGTAACTTTCGCCATAGTTTAATTAGTAAGTCTTTAATTTCTTTCGCTTAATTAGTTTTTAATTCTTACTTGATAG